>PNEQ01114629.1:0-87479 GCA_003012365.1 Medauroidea extradentata | reverse complement strand
GGGGGGGGGGGGGGGGGGTTCTGATGACTAGCGGCTTATAAATTCTGTCGTGTCGAGGGCCGAGCTCAATCAGTCAGTGGACTCGACTTCCCTGCCCCGCCACGTCGCCTTCCGCCCATCATCCTGCCTGACGCTATCCCGCTGCTTGTGCACACGAGCGACCATCGAGGTATCGAACAATGGCAAGCAAGTATCGATCGTGACGGTCGCTTAGGAGTTGTTTTTCCAGGTTTAGTTCTGACAGTTATTCTATCGTTAGGCACGTGGAAAAAAAAAACTCAACAATCGGTTTCAGAAGTTAAACGTAGTACTCATGGCTATTTTATGTGCGATGTATCTCATTGACGTTAATTTTACTACTGGGGTAACTCCAGAACATTGCCAAAAAATATTTTTCTCATATTTGGTAGCCGTGAATAAGGAAACATACTTGTGATAAATTCCGAATAATTAATAGCCCACATATTACATTGAATTAATATTTACTCACAGTTGGCAATTATGGAAAATGTAAGTAGTGTAATAGTGTCCCAGAGTCACGCCCGCTTAAAGTATGGGTTAAAACGTCAAAGAGTAAAATATTCGTTAAAATTACGTAACTATGCGAAAAATATGAAACATACATATACTGTGAAAACTTTATCGGAACCACTGCTCAACAGCATTCGGCACAAACATAAAAAAAATTTTGGACTTTTTTCCCCTTCGTTTAAGGCACGGAAATGGGGAGAGCGTCGATCAGTCGACTATAATACGTGCGTTAAACATCACTTCGCCTCTTAGCCCAGAGTTCTAAACTAGCGGACAGTATTTTCGTACAGAGTGTTTTGCAATGGGACTATAAGCGGTGATCGTATTGTTTTATTTGTGAAAAGTATGTGTTACTTTCGCAGGTCTTTATCATTTTGTTTGACGATTACGGCTGGTATTTTTCAAGCTACAGTAATGTTAAAAGGTCATTTTCACCGTTAATGAGTAGCTGGAAATCAAGTTTTTAAAATGCGGACGAGTTTTTTAAAACAACAAAGACATTGTTTTAAATGCATCTTCTTTTCGTAGATGAACCCATCGGAATCACAATTAATAGTTACCTTTCGTACCACGCTACAGCACAGCTCATACGCCAAATTTATCTAACTCTTCACTACACAACCGCCTGAAAAAAACAACACACACACACACACCAGGGCACCGAAACAAAAAATAGAGTAAGTAAACACGACAATCATAAAGTTTGTGAACCGCAATTCATATAATATTCACCCTGTTCAGTTGAGATGAAGACTAACGTCTTGAGTCGCCGCAGTTTCCGGAGAAGACGGATGATGGAACTTCTTCACGATATATTTTCCCGTGGACCGTGCGTCTTCTACCGCTCAGCTCTACTGGAAGTATCAAGAGTTGAAGAGTTTCAACGTCGTAATTCATCCTAAACTCACTGCGTCCGCGTCGTTCCTGGTCGTTCCCGCTGCGAATAACAGCGGCATTTCGCAAGAAAATCCGCGCCAAATTCTGCGATAATACTTGAGCGCCTTTGCACACTGTCAAAAGTTTTGATACGAGTTAACTGGGTATTTAATGGAGATGAGTGTGTGTAACTTAACGGCAGAAAAGTAGGAATTGTAATTAGCATTACAAAACGTGTTGTATAAATTGAGAACATTAAAAATTATGTGAGGTTTTCAGAGCACATCCAACAGTGCTGCCAAGCATATGATGATTCTGGTAAAGAGAGGGGTTATTTACGATGTAATGGTAGTCAAGAGTGACTATCGGTATAGCTGTCGCACTCTAAAGATATTCTTGCCAGGTGACCATTTTTACCATATGTGATGTTACAAAACATATTCCCAGAACACTTATGGTCTCCGATGGTTGTGGCCGCAAGGCTTCGCGCTCACCTGGCAAGTGGAAGGAACCAGCGATGTTTGGGGCCAAGTCCCCTGACGTGACTTGTGATTTGATTTGAGAGACTCGTCCCGTGTGTTCAGAGCAGGACGCTTGGTAATCTGGTGGCCTCGCCGCCCAAAGCCATGCATAAGCGACATGAAACCGCCACTTAAATCTTAACTGCCGAGGCAAGTTCTTCTGACACTGCTCGGGAGTAATCGCAACATGAACTGACTACAGGTTTACAGATTACAGTTTTCGTGACGCAAATCATCCGTAATTACTACGACTACAACTCATAAAATAATGCATCTTTTCATATTTCACATTACATTGTACAGCTTGTGCATACTACTCCAGAAGAAATATGTTTACCCTTTGAAAATTTTGTATCATATACTTCTTGCGTTAACACACTGTAAAAAATTTACTCCTTCTGAATTTTTCTCATTAAAATTACAAACTTACATAAATTTCCTACTGTGCTTTAAAAAATGACAATCACTTACAGTCTGCTGAAGTTCTTTAATCTGCACATGCGCCTGAAAGCAAGAACCAATATTAGTTCCCCAAAACGTTGCATCTGTTGTCAAACAATGCTTGCTGCTTTCGTCTTTCGTTGTGCCGTCTGCGTTGAGATCTAGTACAGGCTGTGTTCGCTTGCGTTTCTCCCTTCTGTGTGTGAGAATATGTTTGCACACATGACTTGGTGGATTTGTGTTACATTCTAGGTTCGGTGTCGTCTTTCTGGATACACCGACTATATATTTTTTACTGAACTGTATTTATGTTATATGCTTATTGACAACAACTAATCGACAACTAGCTTGTCGTTTAGTATTATTGTAGAATCTCTAGGACTCGGTATAGATGGCTTGGTTTATAATATATCTCCATTTTAAGAATCAACAAATATCACAGAGGTATTACGCTTTAACAATACAAAGAAAACATGCGTGAACTGAAATATTTTTTTACATGTCTGGATTTAGATCCTAGCGCAGCTGTACTGTAAAGTAGCTAGCCAGCCAGTGAAGAAACTCAGACCAGGTCATTGGAAACGCTTGCCTGTTCTCCTATTTTAATATATAAAGTAGGCTATGTTATACATGAAAAATAAGTGTAAAATTAATTGATGTGACAAGTAAGTAATGATAATCCAACACCTAACAAGATCAAAGTTTCTTTGTAAGCATTAGTTAAGAGTTAATCGTTTTTACGCCCATAGTTTACGAAAAATAAATTTTGCTGACTTCTGTGTTTAATTACTGGCCGAGAACCTGGAGTACGTGAGTGATGTCTTATATAGTTTTGGGTTCAAACCTTTTATAAGAATCTGTGAGCCCCTCGTATTTCCAGATTTCTCTCAATTTTGTATACTCCAAAGCATTTGCTTAACCCTCAGTTACCTTAAAAGTCGATGAAGGATTTTTTCTACTAAATCATATCACCCCACTTCAAAGAATGGTAAGTAAATTGTAAACGTCGTTAGTTGCTACAGATTTTCACAGTAAATGCTAGTAAAGACGTTTTGTGGACAATCGACGGTGGTTAGGTACCGTTCCATATTTAAAGGTTAGCATGGGTTATATTCAACTGAAACAACGGCGTACTGTGACCCGCCAAAAAACAAATTTTAAGTGGGCGTGTAATGTACTGTCCAAGCGAGTCCCTTGGCGGGTATGCATTCCTCGTCCTGAACTTCACGACCATTGCAGGTACGTAAACGCACGAACTGTACGTAATTACTATAATGAATGAATTTAATATTACACGTTTCTCGAAGCCAATGCGAAAATAAAAATAAATAAATAAAGATACCCTTTAACACTTATTGATCTAATATTTTTCTCGAATGACATATTTCTGGGGTACAATCTCTAACGCCAAAATTTTGTACATTTGACTGCGGCACAGTATTTTACGAACACGTCAGTAACAGAAGACTTCTGTGATATCTAGAAGTGAAAACTGACTGACATATCAAAGTACACCCCTTATATCTGGACCTATTAAGACCAAGTAAGCGATTTTCCCGGAATTCGACACCTGATATTGAAATGCGCTCTCGATGAATAGTCGATATAGCTAGAATCAGTCTGGTCAACATCGTAATACTCACTTCAATGAGACACACAGTTTTAAGCATTAATTTACGTTCCACGTCATCTAGAGGTGGCCACTTGGATGGACACAAGCGTCCGAGGCCTCGAAGTTGGATGTTCATGCCGTACCTAGAAAGGACCATGATAATACTCATTTCCATCATTTTTGGCAGCGATAAAATAGGCTTTAAAGATTAGTAGACGGCCTTAAATCAGCATACATACACGAGTGAAACTATATTTGAATACTACTCCAAAGCAGATATCACCCGTGTACGTTGAGCAGTTTTCGGATAAACATCTATTGGCCTATAAGTTATCCACACCGTCCGGCGGCCTCGGCAGACGGCTAAGTCCTGTAGGACAGTACACAAAATATACCTGACAACCAAATTGTAGGAAAACCTCTTATTGAACGATAAAAGTTTTGAAAAACCATAATTAAACACACTTCAGCACTCGTAAACCTGCAAACCAATTAATTTTTGGATACGATGATAATCCAGAAATAAGCACAGTGTTCAAACCGAAGCTTCTACTGATAATCATTATTTATAAATTGAGCGTTACTTCTAGTCAACAGCGAGTTCATTAGAGACGATTACACCCCACTTTACATTGGACGGGAACTGCAGTATGAAAGACGTCGGCCACGGCCTGGAGCCATTACAGGAAACCGCGGAACACCGAAAACAGGATGGCTGGTACCGGGAATTTAAGGCGCCCGCCTGCCTGCCTTGTAGCCAGCGTTGCAGCGTGCTAGCAGAACGCTGTTATCTAAGAAACTACTAGACGTATTTCTAATGTGTGGATTTACGAAAAGAACACACACTTCAAACGACCCGGAATAGTAGTTTTAAAACATCACGTTAATTAGAAAGACCATTCCAGAGCACCTCAAAATGACTAAAAACAGCTTTTTCTATCTACTATATCTAAACAACTACTGAAGGGATTCTTGTGAAACTACAATAGAGAGGTGTATTGGACTTTACTTAAAACTTTCCTCCAGTAAAAATATGGGGTCACCACTGAAAGTGTCAGTCAGGCGAGTGTCCTACGATACCAGTGCACGCCGTTTCAGTGTCTTGCGGTAGAGGCGATACCGCGCCAGATGAGCCGATCAACATCGCCCTTTAGTCGTGCCTCACTCACACTAACACACGGCCTCCCGCATACAAGTTCATCGTGTTACCGCTGCACCACCTTGCCCGTTTCTGCCAATGAAATGACACAAACGTAGAGCTCTGCAGTGAATGAGAGACTCCAACGTTGAAACCATGCTAATGTAAAAAACAATAATTCAAGTGTATCTGTCCCCAGATCCGCGAACAATTGGTTGCACTGGTCGGGGTGGAGGGCAGGAGGTGCGAAAGACCGCCTGCGGATCTGGCTCGTCCTCGCTGAATCACAACAGCTCTCCGGTTTGTTTGTAAAGGCTCTGCGGCTGGCAGAGGGCTGCGGGAGGAGAAGGTCCTCGTCGCCCGCTGGGACGCATCACGTACTGTTTTCATGCGCGGCAAACAAACGAGGCCCCGCCGCCGCAGGATATGTAAATCAGGTTTGTTTGAAGGAAGGGAGGTTGGTCCCTTCGCAATGCACCCTCACATCCCCCCTGCACCCTCGAGGTAGCCCCCTGGTCGCCACACACTCGGCGAGCCACTAACGAGCAGCCATTGGCAGTATTCGCCCCAGGAGGCAGGCTCGCTACCGAGGCGTCATTGTTTGCTCGTCGCAGTGAAGAGTATCGGACATACGGGGCAGGAGTGTTCTTTGACGTCCTCAGCTGAATGCTCTGTCAAATTTATCACATCGCAGTTTATGGACCTGCTGGTGCGCACTCGAGAACACCAGTCATGATACACACTTCATCAACCCTCTTGAAGTACCAGTGCCACTTGACCTAATGCTGAATGCCGTTCTAATGTGACGAGATGCAACTTCTTATATAAGAAAATATCTGACATTACCCTAATCATGATACTCTCCCACCTCTATTCAACACCTCCAGGCATAAGTTTCTACCAACACAAACTGCCGAGTGTTGCGCTCAAACCCCAGACGTTGTTCCTTTCGAGCAAGTGTACTACAAAAGCCTTAGACCGAAATGAGATTGTATCATTCACCAGGGTTCGACCTTGCGACATATTTTTTAAGTTTTCCTGCACTGAGAGAAAGAATTGTTTCATTATACTAAATATATTTGTTTGGGTGATGTTTGCTTCAGCTAAACAATATTTTGCTGGTAAGACCAAACTTGGAGTCCTCCAAACAAATTTATTTATTTCCCTCCACCAAATTATTCATTTAAACGCACTTTGTTTGTGCCAAACGTATAGCTGGTTAATACAGGACGTCGAATAAATATTTTGTGTAAACAAACAACTTGTTACAGCTTGCCTACATAATAATATTGTTAGTTATAAGTTATGTGCTTTGAACCAATACATTTTTTTCGACGGACTAAATGATTTTGTTGTTAGAAATTAAATCTATTTGGTTGACTTGCGGAAGATAGCAGGCTGGCGTGCGTGAGCGAAAAGATGGCGAACGCTGTATACCTCAACCATTCAACTTTCAAGTATAAGCTTGTGCGACAAGTAGGACGTCTGAACTGTTAATCAGCATTATTAAAGTATCTTAATTTAAGCTACAATAATTTCAAAGTGGTTTATTCGATCGTTCACAACGGAAAATGTTATAAACTTGAAAAACACCGCAGCTGCACGTCTCGGTCTTTGTGCTGCGGTGCGCGGCAATAATTTGGTAATATTATTTGACGTCGTTTACATCTTCACAGACGGAAGACAAAAATGTTTGAAAATAAAGCAGTACAATCGTAATTTAATATTAGGCCTAACTATTCCTATACAAATAACAATCCCATAATCTCAGTAGCACTCGTAGCTCAGTTGGTTAGGTCATGATTAAAAATCCCGGTCAAACCATACTTTTCTTTTAGGTCTTAAAATTTGAGAAATTTGTTAAGATTATAAATGATATTTGTTTTTAGTTCTTAAAATATTGCGTGTGCATTTAATATGACCAACGAAATATTTTTATAGCCAACTAAATATTTGGTACTGCTAAAAAAATTCAGTTATTTGTCTCAAACAAATCGAGAGAACAAAATAATTTGGTACGAGCAAACAAATATCTAATTGTCCCTATACAAACAAATGATTTGGTTGATTCAAACAAATTTTGTTTGCACCAACAAAATTTTTATCTCAGTGTGTTGGGTAATGTTTCCAAGTGAAAGAGGTGGAGTGCTACATCATCTGAGAAAGAAAAACAAGAGTGAACGAAGAAAAACAGTAAATAAAAATAAGAAACCTAAGTAGCTGCAGCCAACACATAAATTAATAATAAAACCTAAAAAAATTCCAAAAGGAATGGTACCAAATTACATGAAAAAAACCAAAACTTTAAAAGTTATAAATAAATAACAAAGCAAAAGAATAAAGAAAAATAAAAACTAAGCACACTTGGGAAACCGAAATTAAGACGGCACATATAACTAAACCGAAGTCATTCAACGTTACACACAAAACAAGACGACCCAATAGCGACGTCTAAAACACAAAAAATAAACGAAACAACAGAACAACACGGACGTTTAACCATTGAATATATAGGTTTAACTTCAGCCAATTTGTCAACTCTTGTTTTTTTTAGATGTCATAGCGCTGCAATGGCGTATGTCCACAGCATTAAACCCGCTCCCCCCTTTTTTTCAACACATTTTCAAATACATTAAAATACACATTTAAATACGTACGCGCTAAAAAAATCAATTTGTAAGAGCGTGTTAAATATAATGTTACATGTTTTATTGTGTTACGAATGTTTTATTGTGGCCCCAGAACTTATGTTATGATTGTAATTGTAATATTAAAACTTCAGTAACATTTGTTTCATATATATATATATATATATATATATATATATATATATATATATATATATATATATATATATATATATATATATATATATATATATATATATATATATATATATATATATACTGTACTTGTTTTAAAGTAATTGTATTGCTATTAAGTGGCTATATGTTTAGTGACTGTACTGTTATTAAGTGACTATTGTTTGTGATTAAAATTATTGTCTGACATCTCCAATAACCCTCGTCATTATTTGACTTAATGGGATCAAATGAAGGCAAATAAATGAAATGAAAATTAAATGAAATATAATTTAGTGGATATTTAAGCGTGTATCATTACTTGGTGTGATAAATTTATATTAAAAATGTAGGTGTAATACAATTTGGATGAAGGGAAAAAGTAAGCTAGGCTTCCACAAAGTGCTCACTACACAGCATTTTTAAAGAAAACTGCCAGATTTTTTTTTATATCTGTTCTTGTTTAGACGTAAAAAATTAATATCGCTTAGAAAGTAGAAACTAGATAGCATAGCCTTAAGTACTACTTCGTAAAGTAGAAGTTTATGAATTCATACCTAAAATAAGAATGTTTGAAGACTAAGGAATACATCGC
Source organism: Medauroidea extradentata (assembly GCA_003012365.1). Taxonomy (NCBI): domain Eukaryota; kingdom Metazoa; phylum Arthropoda; class Insecta; order Phasmatodea; family Phasmatidae; genus Medauroidea; species Medauroidea extradentata. Next base: position 78,964 of record PNEQ01114629.1, on the reverse strand, counting down.
GAAGTATTGCTTATTTGCCAAACAAACCTATATATGCCACACTGAGAGCAGAAAAAGACGGAACGTAAGGGTAAGAAGGGGAATGGTAATAAATCCCCATTCCTACTGGCAACGTCCACCCTGCTCCCAGCAAAAAAGAAACTAGAAACGGACTTTGATACGTACGGAACAAAAATTGAGTGTCAGCTACCCGGAAACTGTAACTCATTCTCTCTTCCCGTTTCTTCGAGATCCGGTCCGATGTCTTAAAATAAGTGTCGATAGACTGTAAAAAAACCTGGTAGTCGGCCAAAGTGTGACACACTTTTACAACGTAACTGAAAGCTTTGTCTCGTATTTCGTCTCGGTGAGTATCAACAATTCCCTCTCAAACAAGCGGTTTCACATATATTGTTCACTGCGACTACTGAAGTTCTACGCAACCACAATATCTTTGTTGATTTTTGTAGTCTCTCACCGTTTACGTAGCTTTTCGGCGGGTGCTATTCTTTTTTTGCCCGATTGCAAGGATTCTCGTAACGAGTGATCTAACTGGTTGAAATTTCTTAACGCCTTCATGTTAAGATGCTCTATTTTTGAATACTGTCGTCTGATGCGTCTGTCGTTCTCAAACATTAAATGGCGCAAGAAGAGTATGCACATCGTTCTATAAGTTTTCTCCTATTCCAACAGTCACCCCTCCCCCGTTCACAAAAATCTGTAGATACAGAGGACGTTAACAAGTAATAAAGAAAATATGATCGTCGTCAATAAATTCACATGCATGTATAAAGGTCTGGAAATAATTGTCTTTCACACGTAATTACAAACTGTAAGCTTACACGGAACATATTAATCCCAACTGGCAATTGAAAGTAGAATACGAACCTAAAATTATTATGAGCCAACGGAAATTACCTTCAAAGCACTATCAACTTAGGAAATGGAAGATCCTATACAAATGCAAACAGAGCGGCAATAAATTTTAGAAAATATAAACACTTAGCAAACCCTGCAATTAAATACGTGCAGCATAGCCCACGATGACGAGATTTCAGTGCTTCGCGAAGTGGAACGTATACAAATGTTCTTTGGTTCTAAACTTGGCAGACGGAGACGTCTGTTATTGATTTAATAGGCCTATACTTTCAGCATCAGTGATGTAATGCGGCAAAATAAAAACAAGTTAACAAATAACAGTAATTCACATTTGTGAAGGAATACGAAACTATGAGTCTCAATTATCCTGTTTCGTACATCAATTATTCCCTACTTCGCATATCTTTCTCATTATCGACCGAAGCAAATTTACATTTTTCACTGAAGACTAACTAAACTTGACAACTTTGGGTGAATAAGAAACGTACTGTTGGGTTTGATTAAGGTTTTGGGATTAAGCCGAAAACTTTTGACGCGCTGTTTGTTGTCGAAACACTGCAATTTTTTGACTAAAAATGATTGAATATCTGTCATCTACAAAAATGAAAATAAACCGACATCCATCGTAGTTTCCATCACAGAATTATCTTACGTTCTAGATAAAAACAGATATTCCTAACTACTTCTTACACCCCACCAACTGAAAGAGTATAAAACCGAACGGCATTTTTAAAGTCATGTACGATGGAAACGATCAACGTTATATTTAGGACGAAATAATATTTTCAGTAAATGGCCATACGAAAAAATATTAACGCAACAGATACGATACTCCCAAGTCGTAAATTAAAACTTCGTTCAGTAATTCATTCTAAACGGGACTGCCATTCACCATAGTTTAACCAAGTGCAGCATTTAGTTTTTACTGGAAAAGCATTACAATTTGTAAACCAGTCATATCTGTACCTATCCAATGTTGACAGATTTTAAGACTTATATTTTAGTGAATGTTGTTCGCATTGCATACACAATGAACACAAACTATATTTCTTCAATCTAGGGAAGCTGATATGGCCTGCACATGGGAACAATCCCAGCAGTTGCCTGGATATATATAAAAAAAACATTAATAAACGGAACTAGAATGGCCGAACCGTATATCGAACCCAGGTTCTGGCGAATGCGAGTTCATATAATAGTCTAAAACGTGAGGCATAAACACATTGAATGACTCTGAGTTACGTCAGTCACATAGCTCTCCACCGATATCTTACCTACCTTACTACTACTGTGTTGCCCATTATATAATAGGCGCAGGTTCAAATTCCGTGCAGTTCAAACTTGATTGTACGTTTACTCGACGAACATACACAAGATAGTGCTTGGAAGTGGAGCGTGAATGGCGACTTTCTCCGTGCTGCATAGCCACACTGTGAACGTAAAATATAGTTATACAACATTTACCACAAACATTTTAATCTCCAATCTAGCCCACGATTCGCGGACGTTTCTGAACATCCTATACAAAAAAGAGAATGGGGATTTTTGGTCAGTGCTTAACATCGAGGTCTCGAGCGCTGGTGAAGGGTGAAACGAGGTGAGTATGGAGCAGCGCCGGAATGAAATGGCGGGGAAAACGGGAGATCCCCGAGAAAACCCGCCGACCTACGGCATCGTCTGGCACGATTCCCCCATGCGAAAATCCGGGGACCGACCCCGCCGGGAATCGAACCCGGATCGCCTTGGTGGGAGGCGAGAGGTCTGACTCCTCGACCACCACGGCCCCCCAAAATGACAACACATTGACTGACATATCAAAGTACAGCTCAAACAGCTGGACCTACAAACTTGAAATAATGAGCCTGGAGTTCCCTCAGGACGTAGACGAGCACCAAGACTGTATTTTATTTTTATTTTTTTATTCGACCCTTAAGAAGGTAAAAAGGGGGTGAAATATGTTTGTATTAATCGTCGATACAGGTCGAACTGGACGGGCTATCGTCGTGATGTTAAATTAAATGAGTCACCCATAAGAATATACAGTATGATATTCCATGATTCTTCGACATTCCACAGCTAAAATGGTAAAAATACGTAAAATGGGTTTTTGATTACTTTCGATCTATCCAACCCTTCAAGATAGAGTTGAATTTAGCTTCAGAATGATGACTAGACTACGTTAATACACGAAGAAACATAAATAGGGATTTTCAATTCGTTTGGATTCTGAAACAAATGAATAAATGTGTGTTATAAATTGTTCTAGGTTCCAACCCTTTGGGGGTGAAACGACGTTTAATGTGTTAGATTATATTTCTATATCCATACAAAATGTCGGGATATCAAAGTATTATTTGTATTAATGCTTACATAAATATCCGAAAGGTACTACAGAATTTTTCATAATTGGATCCCTAAGGGGTAAATTAATATGGATGAAATGAGTTTTTAATTAATCATTGATATGTATCGGACCCGTTCAACTTTTAGACATCAGCGTAATTTTTAGTTTTAATGACTTTTTTTAATATTTCAGAGTGATTTCATTATATTTTAAAGGCTATAAGAAGGTGAAAATGAGGGAGAAGTGTTTTCAGTGAATTGCCAATAAAGCCGAACCCTACAGGATATCGGCGCGGTTTTCACTTATATTGAAGACTTATATAATGAGTCCCAAATATGAAGTCAAAATTTTCGAAATTTGGCTCCTAAAGAGGTAATTTTTTTTATTTAGTCCATTATATTTATCACGCTAGCTGAGATATCGTTAAAATAAAATAATCACTGAGAATACCTTTTAAACAATTGGAGGCAGATTTTATAAAAACCAATAATGGCTAATAAGAAATAATTATTACAGTGTTAAATTGTGTAAACTTATCTATGCCTAATGTGGAATTATTTATTTGTCCACGGGCCTGCTGTAGGCCTACACTCTAGTGTACATGATATACTGTCTCTATGCAAGTATTACACGCGGGCAAAGCCGCGGACGACCAACTAGGACTGTGTGAGCGAGATAAAGCACAGGTAAAACACTCGCATCGCATTCGGGAGGACCCGACTTCGATCCTCGGCTTCGGCCATCCTGATTTCGGTTTTTTAGGTTTTCCCGAAATTACTCCATGCGAATGCTGTGATGGTTCCTTAAAACACGCCCTGGCAGGCTTATTCCACCTTTCCCCCCGTGTACCTCTGCCAAGGCCTTGTGCTGATCGAGGGCACATAAAAAGTACCAAAATAAATAAAACATATTAACTTCTTGGTGTAGTTTCTATGCATGTTAACAGTATCGTTATGGTGTCACATATACCGCTGTCACAAAGTATCGAATGTCAAAGACGAAAATAACAAGTCTTTATTTTATTTATACCGCTAATATCAATAATCAACAAATGTACGTAAGAATGTCATTACATTAAAGGGGCTATAACTTGTATTAGAAAATCCGTCAGTAAAAACAATCTCTAAACTACTTACATAGAAAATATCACCGTAGTTCTATGCTCCACACTTTTGGACCACCCTGTTGTTAATTGATTTAAGAAAAAATTATATTATCGTCAAACGTGACCTATACATTTTTTGCTCACGTGCCTTAAGTTGTACTTAGTGCATTTTGTATTGTGCTGTCATACTATATCCAGTGTTTAATGTTTATAAATACTTGGCCTGGTTAGGAAACTATGCAAGTGCTCAGGCGGCCCAGTTTGCCAAGACCTGCTTGACACAGAGGCGAGTCATAACAATCTGCTCTCGTCTTCAGACAGGCTGCAAGGAGACCAGCCTTGAATTGCATTTCTCAACATCACGGATTCCTCCTCCAGCAATGCACATCCGGAGCCTGCTGCCTCGGATGATACCACTGACCGTTTGCTGCCAACAGAATGAACAATAATAAGGAAGATGGCAGTCGGGCGAGAAGCAGAATAAGGGTTAAATGGAGCTCTTTCCTCGGCGGCCAACGGTTTAATTAATTCACACGTAGCGCCAGCGAGGACTCGCGAGTCCTTAAACCCAGCAGAACTTTGTTCATTAAAACTGACTCTGCAAGGAACAGTCCTATGTGACAATGCCTCCATCAATTCACACGCCGGCCACGAGATACTGTAGAGTCCGCAGTCAGTGCGCAAATGCGCAATAAGCCATTAGAGGGAGGGATCCTTAGCCTACTGCCGAATATAATACGCATATAGATAATATTTCAGTTATCATAAATCTCAGTTTGTCGTTACTGGTGTCACAGATCTAATTGCAGTTAAGAACGTAATAAGAATTTTCGAATTGCAGTTACATCTGTAACAACAGTAACGGCAAACAAATATTCAATATTTGTAAAACTCTAATAATATGTATTCTATTCTGCAGTTAGGTTTTAAGTTCCATACATTTACCTAGAAAGAAAAGTTATGACAAAAAAAAATTCAAAATGGCACACACTTAAGACACTGAGAAACCTTTAAAGTGTTGCTTTAGGACAGCGATGTTTCTGTTTATAAGAACAGTAACCGATGAAAACACAATTTTTTTATAATTTATTTATAAATACATTACAGATACAGTAGAATACACAGACATTGAGAGTTAATCCCTTGGAGCAGAGCTCAAAATTAGGGATTTTTTACAATTGCGAAATTTTTGTGACGAGGAGATGAGCAAGTAAAAGGCACGGCAGACAAGCAAGGATCCTGAACAATAAGAAAATGTAATTACAAGACACTACACGACACAAGTATATGTCATATATATACAATTATAAAGCTGCATAGATTAGCATATACACAACATATAAAGATAACACGAATAATAACTGTCATAACATGTCACCAAGTATGAGAAAACAATTAAAATTAAATTTGATTTAAGTAGGATACTCAATTTATGGTTAGCCTTTCAGGTTAATATGGTATCAAAACATAACGCACGTAGGCCTATATAACCGCCAGACACATTAAAAAGCATAAAGTATGGCCGTCGGCGTTGTATACTTATAAGAGCAGGGTTTAAAGGTCAACTCTAAAAACATTCGTTCAAAATTTTAAGCACGTGAAAGTCTATACTAAACATGAACAAAATCATTCTCATAAAAGAGTTTTTACAAATTTGTGAACTAACACTTTGCAAATATGGTGAGTATTTGGTCAACTATATATGATGCCGTTATTCGTACCTTCGAATCCGGCGTAAGATATTACGCCAAAGAAATGCGTTTCTTTGTCAAAATGTATGATGAAAAATAGATTGCAAAAACTCTACCGTACAGTAGCTCTTATCTTCCTTAGCTTATTTCTGATTTAGTGAAAAAGTATCATAACGTTATTTTATCGAGACGTTCGAATTGTAAATTCAGTCAAACAGCAACAAAACAGAAGAAAACAAACACTGAACTTAAAGTTAACATGAAGATGAAGTGAGAGGTTATTACAGCCATTTAACAACGAAATCATAACAGCCGATGAGTGTGAAGTGACGAGAATAAACAATACCAGAGCCGGGATTTGAACACCGGACATCTCTCACCGTAGACAAAGGCCTAACCGACCACGATACGGAGACTGACTAGTTAATATGTGATGGGCCTTTCTCACAAATTTTACTGAGAACATTAACGTAATCTGCGTTAAAAAAAACTAGATGATAGGAGGTCAACATTTTAAATTTGGAGTTGATTTGAAGTAAATACGAGCATTTAAAAATCGTGCATTCAAAACGCCCGCGAAAACCCTACGTCACAACATGGCTGCCGCTGTGACGTCATCAGCCCGTGTAACAGGCCAGCACAGGCCAGCAGTAGCAGATGCTCGAGTGCGATTGTTAAAGAGAGTGTTCGGCAGAATGCTCGACTATAAGTGGTGTTTTTGTGCCTAGATGCACAAATACGAGCATTAATTGTGTCTCGAAACTGTTTTTTACTGTCCCGAAACCCAAACAAATTTGATCGAAATGGTTCAAAGCTGCGCGCCGAGACGTGAATGTTTCGATGACCAGTACTTTGTACTGATGCGAAGATCATTTTGACGTTAGTACAAAATTCATTTACAGCTATTTAGGTTGTGATATGTATAGTTTATTTATTTAATGTTGTTGGAGATTCATTTATAGTTATGTTAAGCATGTAACTTACGAACACGAACACCGTGTGTTTGTATTTAAAGTTGTCTTGGATGTAAACATTGCAAACGCCAAATGTTATCATAATCATATTTAAATAATATTTTCGATGGTGACACGAACCCGCATTTAATAAATTATATATTCTATAATCGATAAATTTTTTAATTTGTATTTAACAGAAGGCTTTGCTGTTCAACGAAGTAGGAAAAAGATTTAGGCCTGCAACACACAGTTTTTCTAACTGGTATGATTTTAATTTTTATTGTAATTTTTGCTTCTTTAAGGCTTATTTTTTTCTGACTGAAAGTAATGGCAAAGAGAGGGTTCCTAAAGTGGGCAAACTTGTTTTCAAACATGCATTGCAGGCCTGTGGCTTGAACTGCAATCTCAAGTACGTAGACATACTAAAAAAATAATTTTTAAGAATTAAGAAAAATGTCTTCTGTGTCATGCTAAGGCCTGCAAATGCTATGTACAAATATAGAAACAATTTCTTTAGCCTACTAAGTAATGTCAGTTACTGTAGTTATTCAGCCCTTAAACATGTCATATGCCCTAGTACTCAGTTAGAAAAGATTTTTATGTATTTATTAATTTAAAAAAGTGTGCACAGTTTTTGGCGAATTGTTAAATTTCAAAAACAGTGTATAGTGCAAATAAAAAGGTAATTTGTAGGCCTAGGCCTACTTCTTTTAGCCTCGCATGGGAATAGGCTTACAATTCTAAGTTTATATATATTTTTTAACAAATTCAAGGATTTTAAAGAAATCGTAGGCCCGTTTTTTTAATTAATAGTTGTATTATGTTAGAATCACATATTTGTAGGAGTCAATGTAAGCTTTCAATTTTACGTTTCTGTCCTCCCATATTATTAATGCAAGTCAACGGGCATATAGGCCTACCTTGTGGTTTATGTTACCACTTGTGAGTAAATAGGAAATAACATTCCAAGGTCAACTTACGAACATATTTAAATAGAGACGTTGTTAGATTATACACTGTCGTGGTTTCGTGGTTATTTTTCCCCTCCTTGTTGAGGTAACTGCGAGAAGAATTTGAGGTTTTACCATGCAGAACTAACCCAACACAATTCGGGGAAAATTATTTTTTAAAGTGAAAATAATTAGTGTAGTTTATTGACATTACTTTTGATTGGCTAGGTATTACAGTGTTTATGTACTGGCCATACGTTCGTGTGGATAAATACATTTTTACTAGCCAAAAGTAAAATTTGGTTTCCTTGATAAAGATAGGCCTAAGCTTTTTGTTAATTTCTCGGAAATGTGTGTTAACAACATGTATCCATGTGAATTCCTCCACAACGTTTAATGAATGTTACAGTTCAATAGAACTATTGCTATCAATCATCAAATTATATAGTTCCAGTTTTTTATATCGGCCTACTGTTAACAATGCTCCCATATGCATATCGGACTATTTCGTATTCCTGTTGCTTATACATGCCAACATTAACTGCCGGGTATTACATTTGTTTTAGGGAAGTGGTTAGTATGTCAACAATTTGTTACGACGTGAATTAATAATTTCTAAGTGTAGACTAATGAAGCAAGATTCTCACTGTATGGAAACTTGCATTGTGATGGCCTGACGAGAGAAGGTTAGTTGTAGGCCTTCTCATTTTTAGACTATGTTTCTATTGATTTATTGCATTTATTACAGAAGACAATAAAAACCAACCTTGGCCTACTGGAAATATTGCCTGGTATAACAATTCTGTGTGTTTATCATAATAAATATGCAGCCAAATTATTGTCTCTTGTGACCACAGTGACACAATCGATTTAGCTTCATCGTTGTTTATTATTCAATACGATCTATGATATATATATATATATATATATATATATATATATAACGTCTGCAGTTTCCGTATACTGAAAAACGGTAATTTTTCGCATTGGAGTGTATTGAAAGTTTTAATTAATGAATAGAAACTCGTCAACTCATATAAACCCCTTGGTGCCTCTCATTTCGGGTACAGTGTAGCATTAGTTGTTTTTAAGATAACTGCATATCAGAAATACGTCTACCTTCGGTAAATTATCGGACTGGGCTTTAACGTACCTGTCAGACAATTCCATCATACGTTACGGCATGCACGAAGCACGATATAATTTAATACCGCCTTCCACCGCTGTTCTGTGTTTTCGCCGATGAAGGAACGCGAGTGTTTACGTTTCCATGCCGGCTGATGACGTAGACCAATCAAAAGCCGTTCACAGACACGGCCGCGTCAGCTGTTATTTTCATGATTTTATTTTGCGTCGCATTTCCAAACGATAGTGTTTAGAGGAAAAATTATTTTTGCTGTGTTCATATTTCTTCTTTACAATTAATATAACATATATTTCGACTAATTTTAAATTTAATATAACTCCCCCATTCAGCGATTGTTTTCGTTTATGTCCGTCAGTTTTGTTGCAGTATGACGGGATTTCTTCATTTAAAAAAATGCAGTTAATTCTTATACGTTAAGTAAATCAGTATTTTTTTCCAATATGCCTTATTCTCCCGTTGTCTTTGTGGCTTGCATAATCATATTTCGCAGGTTTTTATCAACGAATCCAAAGCAATGGTGTACGCCCGTAAACTCATACATTCTCATTATAAAAGTCCCATTGCAACAAACCTCCAAAGATCTGAGACACCATTATCTTGCGACTAAAAAAATTACTACGTTTCCGTATCGTTTTAAAAACTAATCGAGCATTGAATCCCGACGGATTACGATACCCGTCTTTGGATCCGATTGAAACCGATTTCAGTTCGCTGGATAAATTAGTCTGTGATAATGTCGGACGACTGAAATTTGCGTTGACTGATATGAAATAAATAAATCCACGCAGCAATATGTTTATTTTTCTTTTGGCTACATACGTAATTAAACTGACAAAGAAAACGAAACGGACACAAGACTATTACTGTTATTTATGATTGTATGATAATTTTTATTCAGTCTTGAACCTGTCAACAGAAAATCTGAAGGCCGAAACAACTGCCGAATGTGTGTGTGTGTTTACTTTTGATTCGTTTTCAGTACGATCTGCGTTTCAATGACAATTTACGCCCGACTCAATCCGATACGATCTCAATTTTTGGTGTAACGACCTTGAGACTCAAATCGATTTGAATCCCATCACCGTGAGCGTTTTCGAAACTGTATTTTGAAACAGATTTCAAAACGACATGAAAACGTAGTAGTAAGTATTAGAGGATACCCTAGGGTCAAGACATCGTACCCCGACTGCAGACATTCTTTTAGGGTGCCCGTAGGCATTCACGTACCCCGAAGAATGACACGGAATGAGGTTTTACAATAGAGCAGCGTCGGAATAAGAAGGGTAAGAGAAACGGGATATCGCCGAAAAATCCACCGGCCAGCAACACCGTCCGGAACAATTCCCACATACGAAAATTTGGGGATTGAACCCGGAACGCCTCGACGGGAGACGAGTGGTCTAACACTGTACAGCCCACGGCACAAATAAGGACAACTGTCAGAAAATCCCTCTACTACCAAGTGAATTTCAACTCCTCGAACTTTAAATAAAACAGCGAATTTCTCACAGTAGGCCAGAGTGTTTCTGTCCAAGATTGAGAGAGAAGGCTTCCTGATGCTATCCACACGGCCACGGGATATGTTCGGCTAACTCAGTCACAGTCCGATGTTGTTAGCATATGAGTAGCGACACGAGTATTTCGCGTATTCATCTGGCAGCAGCCTTGACTTCACAGACCTATACACGCACTGGCCCCAGTCGTACATCCATTGGCTTCTAATCGTACAAACAGGCAGCTCGTGATATCACCACAGAATAAATAGGTATTAACAGAAGCCACAAGACGCAGATTTACCGCACTCGTTTTATCTTTATCACTTTGGATTGTCATAGTGCCGGAGTTAGTCGATGTTCGGTTACACTGAAGTTTGGTAGGAGCTAATTTATAATCTGTGAGGAAATTGACACGTAAGTAACGACACATTAACATATTGCTAAATACATAATTGAAAATTACAGCATTTCTTGTAATATAAGTGGTTTTTAAAGCAATTGTCTCAAATTCCACATGACTTTGTTTACAAACCTGTACGCCCCAAGAGCCGAGACAATAACAGTGGTTAAAAAAATATTTAAGTCGCTTCTGATGGAACTAGTTACTCTCTAATGTTCGGTCTTGATTCGTTACTTTTAGTTTCTGTAATTCTTTAATTAATATAAAAACTAAATACTACGTCTTAAAAATAATAAATTTTTAAATAAACAATAACTTGAATCCACATGTCATTGTTTACATTCCTGTACACCCCGAGTGCTGGTACGGCTGCAAGAACGAAAAAACTCTCCTTTGTCATTTATGTTAACATTATTTTGCTCTGGGATATCGCCAAGAATTGTTTCCTTATTTCTTACTGGCTTGCAGTCGTCAAAGATGTGTCAAAACAGTTGTCGTCTAATTACAGAATTAACAGCGAAGTATGTATTCTAAACGTTCACTCTGACCTAGAATCAATACGCGAAATAATTGGCTCTCTACTGTGAGCCACATTCTCTTAACAAAAGTCGCTGACAATGCACGTCGTTCGGTTCCATTTCGTGCCTTCACGCCATAACCAGTATCCTTGTTAGCGGGTTCACAGGGCATATTCAGCACCAACTTCTATTTACGTACAACTCATATAGTTAGCAAATAAGTACATGGAAAATATCTTACCGCAAGACCGTATGCAATTTACAGAAACATTTACAGCCACTACATAAAGCAAAACTAGGGGAAAATTGGGAATTATAATAAAACAGGAATATCCTTATTAAGGTTTATATTACTGTGTTTCCCTTTAATCATTTATTAGATTTGTGGAATATACATAATTTTATTTGAGGAATGTTTATAATTGTAAAGAAATAATACGTTGCTCTCAACGACCTAGTTGAATTTAGGCCCATCTTCACACGGTAAGATCCCTTTATACTGCCACAGCAGTCATTCTGTAAGCACAGGAAATAATCTGACATCGTTGCCAACGTGAGAAGAAGCTGTTTTGTCTTATACACAGTAAAAAAGACAGTGTTTTAGTTCCAGACACAATATGATATACAAATTTAGTTCCCAACAGTTTTATGGTATTCTGATTGTTGCTAGAGTACAAGTTATTCTGTCGAATGTATTATTCTATCAAGCAGCACAAGGACACACAATAATGAAAAAATAACAACATATGCTTAAATTCTGAGTGTGATCAATAAAATACATAGTAAAAAAACCTCCTGAACATTATCAGAAGTTCTTAACCCAGACACAATATGCGACAGTTAAGATACTTCAAGTTGCTAACAGAGTGCTGTTAATATACAAGTCTATAAATATCCGTATAATTTTAATGTTTTCTTGAAGTGTTTAGGATAGCTACTATTAATTTATGGGAAAAAGTTTGCAATACCCATTTTTTAACACTACTCTACAATCCTGGTGTAAATTTAGGAATACATTTTTACAGTGTACGTACCAAATGCTAAACACACGTAACGCTCAGACACGTATGTAAATACGTATTTATGAATTACATCGGTGTTCCTTCCACCACATTTCCACCACTAACAGGTTTCTATTTCTTCCTTCCCCTCCTTCCGCCGCAACGTCTTCCCGAATTTCCTTCGCAAAAAACTTCCAGATGAAACTCTACGGCACAAATTAAAAACAGCTTCTTGTTCTCCAGGCAAAGTTTAACAAGTCTGCAAATTTTTTTTTTCAAGTCGAAGTCGTTTGAAGGAAAGAAAGAAGAGAGTTCTAGACATTTTAAATTCTCCTTCAAGTGGTTAAATTTAATTCCACTTCAAAAGGCCGGAAACACAAGACACTTAAAAATTAAAATTATTGACTACATTTGAATCTAATCTTAGCGCTAAAGCACTTGACTTCGCTATTTTATATTAATTTGATATCACCGACTCCGTAATTACGATAATCGTTTCTTCCAGTGCAAATTCGAATATTTAAAAATTTTACAATAGGTTTATTAGTAGCTCGTGCAAGTCTCCCGGCGTTACTTTCGATTTATTGTTCAAAATACAGAAATAACTGTCTGAAATAATATGTTCTGAAGTTCTCAGACCCGAAACATAAAAAAGATTTTGGGTGTAAAAACGTATAGCCTAAGTACTGGGAGTTCCGTCATGTCTGGAAATAAATTCCTTACGCCCTTTATTACAGTTAAATAAAAGTTGTTAACCTGATCACCTTCACCCTCCCCTCCATCTGTCACCGAATAAAATGTAGGTTTCATACTTCTGTGTAACTGTTTGTTTGAAGCTAGTGATATTTCTGAATCTCAAGTGACAACACATTAGTACCGCAACGAAAAGCAAAGAAACTATTCTAAGTATAATATTCCCCGTACTTGTAAATTACAGTATATACCTTGCATCTGCAATTAAACATCCAGCCAGAATATATTACTTGAAATGGAAGATTTAACATAGTACAAAAGTCAGTTTGTTACAAGTACACTGCAGTTCCCCTACACTACTAAAAAAAGCCATAATTTGAACTTCTCATGAATTTGGTTCTATGCTCCTAAGGGGAATTAAATTATGAACCTAAGAAACTGAACACGCTAGCTAGGGCCATGTGGATTATCCCCAGGCAAAGTTGCATTAATTGTAGATAAACACTTAGCTCCAGATCCACGATTTTGTGACGAAAAGAGTTTTGTGGCATTTGGTTTCAATGCCTTGTGTGCAAATCTGCAGCTGTGATTCGTGGTCAGTGACTGGAAAACTCTCACCTGTCTTGTCTTACTGTTCTACTGGCAAATCACAGTCGTATGGTCTTACAGTAGCCGTATTCTGATTGGTGCAGCCAAACATGAGAGACGTGCCTGAACAGTGACAAGCTGCCAATATACATAAAGCATAGCTGCCGATCTGCACGTATGGCACTGCAGCGAAATTGCGCGAAAATATTTTCGCGACAAATTCGTAATTCTATTATTACCTATTTCTCTAGCAAAATAATAACATTGACTTTAAAAATAATAACTGAAAAATAATGCTAAAAATAAATCTGTGAATACTTGTACCTGTGATCTTGGTCCGGATTCATCTCCGTAAACAGTTAACGCTATTGGATTCATCCATCCTTCATTATATACTCCTTTCCTCGTAACTGTTTCGTTACTTAAGTTTCATTAAATGAGGAATGAACAGAAAATTATAGCAATACAGAACTACGTCAAACATTCGCCTGTAATGCAGAAGATGGAAAGTAAAGTAATTTAGGATAAACCAACCTCAAACATGCTAGATGGAATCAAACCCACGACTTCCTGGATTATGGTCTGGCTACGGTGTCACCAAAAACGCTCTCTCACACACGTTTTAATTTGATAACATCTATGGACTATAATAAAACATGTTTACGTCTCAGTCTTTTAACCGAACACAAGTTGTGACCGGTAATCTTCGCGATAGGATTTTTGCACCAACCTGTTTCGCCTTGCAGCTCTACTTCATGGCCAATGATTGGACGGCTTTAATACTCAGCATCCTAAAAAGGTTCTACCCGCTAACATAAGATATCGCCGTAATATTGTTCGGATTGGCCCAGTCAGATGAGTGACGTCTCTGCACAAGGCACGCTGCTTGCAACCACGAATCAGATATTCAGATATGGTCATAAAATTGTAAACAAAGTGGTGAAAAAACTTCTCCATGGGAACTACCGCCATCTACAATCTACGTTAAAACATGTGCACGTTGCCACGTAGTTTAAAGTTTATTATAATATTAAATTTAGAAAAAAATTACGGATCGTAAGTAGAGACCAGCAAATTCGCGTTATTTTCTGACAACTGACTAGAAGGCAAACTGTTATTCAAACGCTCGACGTGTTCCACTGGCCTACAATGTCGAGGGCCACTTTGAGCCATTAATTAAAAGTCCCACTGTATAGTGACTTGTTGCATGTAAAACAGTCAAATAAATAAATGACACCACATTAAACTAATAAGCAGTGCAATCACAAATTGTGCTAGAATATGTACAGATGAGAGAAGTCTAGGCTGTCACCAAATATTATAACGCGAATTTGGCACGTGTCTAGTTGTCAATTATCAAAAAGTGAACTCGTATGTGGAACAGGCTGTCGATACGTACAGGCTGTTCGTGGAGAAGTGAGAAGTGAGAACTTCCAAAATTCAGTTTTCTTATATTCTGCCACTTGTCATTGTAACAAATACCACGTACGTGATTTAAACACAGTGTACGTATTTTTATTGCTCTCAAAAGTTAACATCTGAGACAGCAGTAACATATTACTATTTTTGTTTAAAGCTTATTGTAAGTGGCCTTAAATGTGCTCTGTTTATCGTGAAAGGCCTATAGTAGGTGTTAACGTAACACCAACAGAGATGTAAGAGGCGGAACCTGTGGCTCGGAGGAAAAAGACAAAAAAAAAAAAAAAGAACCGAACTGAGAAGGCATAGAATAGAAAATAACGATTTCGACACTCACCCGGAGTGATTCAGGAACTAATATGAAAACATAAAATTAGTGGATGGCCAGACCTGGAATCGAACCAGAGTCCTACCGAATTTGGCCAATGTTTTTACCCCTGTGCCACCGCGCTCAGCTGCAGCAAAATGGCGAGGCTTCTATGGGGGTGTTCTGGGAGATGAGCCGGATGACAACAAAAAGATGGTGGGAGTCCTTCCAAACAAACGCGCGTCACTGTACGACAGACAGACGTCGGTAATTTCCGGGAGTGTCCGTAGGTCAGTAATAGAACACCGTAGGGAATGACGCAGGGGTGTGTCAAGTTACAACGATCCACTTCCAGAATCGTGTTAAAAAAAAAAAAACAACTTCCAAAACAAGCCATTTCAAGGCCGTACATTTACACACGTGCAATGTTCATAATTTTTTCGGCAGCAACTTGCAACGGAAGTTACAGCGTTTACGAGTTCCAGAAAGACGTTCCGAAAACATTTGCTTACACATGTACAATATTATGTTTATATATATATATATACATATATATATATATATTTATATATATATATATATACATATATATATATATATATATTTTTTTTTTTTTGCGAGAGGGGTTGATCTTCGTAGGCTTTAATTTATGATATTCCTCATGAATCAGGTGTAACAAGTAAACATTCTAACATAATAAGTATTACATGAACGTTTGAAACACAGTCTAGGTCAATGATCAAGCTTCTTAGCTACTTGTAAAACAAAGTTCAAACGCACCGGTGATTCAAAATGTTTACGTAATGAAATATTGAGGGGTCAGAACATTCCTCAGCGATGAAAGCATACCCTGCCTGAGAAAAAGGATTTTCTGCAGACAACCATGTATACGTTTGTAACCAACGAAATTTTTGTTGGCTGAAACATATATGAATCACGTTGTTATTCCCAAAGAAATGCATGTTAAAACAGGACTAAAACCTGTTGTTGAGAGAACAACATCGGTCAGACAACCACATATTTGGTTGATTCTACGTTTGCACGGTTGTTTCGCTGAATACAAACATGTATAAATAAAGTTGACCATACCATACAGTTTCCTCTGAGTATATGTTCTCACAAAGTACAACTGAGATAGTCAGAACTATGACTGTGAGTCAAGACGACCAAGAAATACGCTTCTTGATCTCTTTGAAATACGGTTCATTGATTTATCGCGTTTCTTAACAGCTGCGTTCAAAAGGGGAATAGCGAAAAAAAAAATATTAAAAAAAATAATATAATAAAATGATACCTCTCTTTAGCATCCTAGCTGAATACCTGGAAAACTATTATGAGTCTAATATCGTAGTTCTACCAACTAGGGGAGACTTTATGAAAACTTATAAAACTAACTTACAAGATGGTGTATTAAATAAAAGTTCCTTTGTAAGCGCTATAATTAACTCTACTTCAAAATTCTATTTGATACATATACAGTTTCCTTACAGACTTTTTTCTGACTTGATACATTTAATAAGATACTGCTGCATAGTAAGCAGACTTGAGGAGAAGTTTAAATTTATACTACACGAACCACACTGCATACAAATAACGTAAACATTCACGCGAGTTCCTGCTGACGTTGAATTTACTTTTGTTAAAGTCAGCTGGTAATCATTGTACCAAAAATCACACTAGTTGTTGAAAACAATTTTTTACACTCGATCGACACTTAAGTTATTCATGACTTGGAAAATCTCATTTCATGACATTGGTCAGCTATCTGTAACCAGAAAAGACCTGATTAGATGCACTAAATTAAGAAAAGGGTAGGAATCGCATGTAAGGCTTAAGGGCGTGATCTACCGCTATTTTCACCACCATTTTTTAATTTTTTATTTGTACTAGATACTTTTTTATTTAAGATACAAAATTTGATTAAATTTGGCTGTTATGAAAAATTTTTTATCTCTCATAATTTTCGCGCAATAGTTTGTTAAAGTCATATTTTGCATGTTTCCGTTTTAACGACTACACTAAACTCAACTGATGTACCCAACTAAAAAAAATTCACAGTGGATAAAGACATTGCAGGCTACAATGTCATGCTCATAAAAATAAAGAATAAAAATTGTTTGTGTTGTCAAAAAATGCTAAAACTGAAAATAAAAATTTTAAAAATTCAACATTTACAAAGGGTTTGATTCATTACGGATACCGGGAAGCATAAATAGCGCAAGTATTCGGAAAATGTAACTAAAGTTTTAATTTGTTAACTTTTTTGTTATAAAATTAATTGTGTATATTTCCGTTAACGTTACGGCAATTAAAGGGTCTCCCTAGATAGGCTGTGTTTGTGTGTGTAAGACAGGAGCGGTAAGAGTGTCACTAACAGACGTATGTAATATATTATCGCCTCTCCGTGCAAGCCACTCACCTGGCGTGCAGTACTTTACTATTATCCTTTTTCCTATGAGACTTTAAGCGGTGGCCATATTTTATGTATGGGCAGCGTAGTTGAAAGTCTAACGCTTGTTTCTATAGCTGTGTTTTTTGAATGCGGTTGTTAATTTTCCAGATGCGGCAGTTTGGAAAAGCCATTTTTGCCCATGTTGAAGGGCCCGAAAATGATGATTCTAATAAACGTGCCGAATTTTTGAAACTATAGCGACATAGTTTGAAGTGTTTGTTCATTTCGTAGGTATGCAAATATAATTCGCGTTAAATAGTTTCGTAAAAAAAAATTTTCGTAACTCGCTGACGCGTTAGAAGCGCGGGTGAGGAAGCCCCCTTAAGTGGGCATGGTACATACTTCAGTGCAAAAATCATAAATTAAAAATTGTATGCTTTTTCAAGGCAGATTTGCAAAGTTAAGAAAATAAATCAGCAATGTCAGCGTTTTCCCCACCCGGCTAGTATTCTTTACCACCCGGCTAAGAAACAGACATTCCCGTCAACACTATCAAGCTTATTCCACGATGCACCCAGCTGGTTTCGTGAACCACCCAGCTCTAAATTTTTGCTAGGAAGAACACTGAATGTGAGGCAATTTTTCTCTACTTTTTGAGACAAAATTTCTCTCGAGTAATTTATTTCTGAACAACAATCTCTGACGCCGAAAACTTGTAAGTTTAATTGCGGCGCAAGATATCACGATAAACAAATGTAAAATTCTGGATAAATATTTGCTCAATAAGCAGTCAAACATTATTATACATGATTGTTTTTTAGCTTTCCCATATCGACTTTCAAAAACGTGTGGGTTTCACTAGGAGTTTCCAGCGTTTTTTATATACCAGACACTCTTAAATACCGGCAGAGGCCTTCAATTAAGAGGCCGTTCCAGTGTTTCAGGCGCATGTATGCCACACACATTAACCCTATATAAATCAAGGCTAACCTCACTATTGCTATATCAATAAAAGTATTATGCATAACAAAATTGTATAAGCATTTTTTTAAAAAATGCAACCGTTTTTATTCGAGCTGCGTTCTGCAAAATAAAGTATAACAAACGGTTGCATCATCAACTAAAAACGTTTCGTAAAATTTGTAGTCTACCATTATTTACACTTAACGTCGGCGAACGCTGCTAAATTAAGAACGACAGTTTCTTTGATAAAACGCGAAGAGAGAACATGCCGCGAGATATATGTGCGGGATGTTTTCGAGCAGCATTGTTCTGATATTCTAGCATAATAACACGTATCAGAGGCTTCATACAAGATTAGAACTTGAGTCGAGTAAATTCTGCTTTGCAAAACGTCGGCAGGGAGTACCTTTGACGAATAACATGCGTACCAAGTGCCTGTTGGGAGTAGATTTTGTTGCTGGCTCGACCTTTGTCGAATGTGGCGTTTATGAAGGTTGTATTCCGGGTGCTTTGCGATGTAGTTACGGACGAGCGTACTACGAGTCTTACGAGTCTTTGTTGTTGAGAAGTGTTGACTGTTGACAACTGAACACATCGTGTGCTGCTATGCTGCTTATACCAGTACAGAATATATACATACAAATATTATATATATATATATATACACACATATATATATATACAAACGCATCGTAGATCATATTAATTCTAAACTAGAAATTCAGTTTTGCGCTAAGTTGACTAAGTTCTCGATCATGAATCTCTGTAGACAAACGCTCAAGGGTCAATGTTTCTTTCAAAAGTAATCAATCACTTGTGAACGTTTACAGTCTTTTCTACTAAAGTGGAAACTTTCCTTCCCAGCTTCTCATTAATTCACTGCCAAACTGCACACCAATAGCAATAAAATCATTACGTTAGTCGGCAAGAACGTACAATTTATAAAGAGCGAGGTCAAGTGGTTGCTTCAGGGAGTTAAAAGTTGAACCTGTTCGTTTACACAGCACACCCAATTCCATGTGGCCAGGGGAGGAAATTAAAAGAGGCAAATTTATAGTAACTGACAACTCACAAACCATTAGTATGATCACACTTTTGGATGCCTGTCTGCTAGCGCTTAAAACGTAATTAACAGGTTCTTGAATTCAATGCCTTCAGTACCTTTGACCAACGAAATGATTGTCATATAATTCCTAAACATGAAAGTTAAATAACTCAATACTGTCTTTGAAGCATATTGATAACTGTTATACCTATGTAAATGCCTACCAATTTTAGACAAGTGACAGAGCCATTTTCAATTACTAAATTACCAAAATCATCACAGATGAGTGGCTACAAAAGACAAGAAAATTTTTTGGACGATATTACGGTCAGAGGTCCGAATAAAACAATATGATGACAAACTTATAGTGATTATTTCATTTGTTTATGAGTACAATATTACTCTTACCATAATCTAATGCCGGTTCATTGTAGAAAAGAACCACAACCTTTAGTACGTCCAAACTCACAACAAACTCAGACTCTTAATTACATGTGACAATTATTCCAATAACCAGTGTACGACAACTCGGATTCTTCAACCCAAGCTAAGGACATGTTTGAACATTAACTTCGTCAAAGCACACTGTTATGAACCATGTAACCCTGGTTCTAACACAGCGATCAGTAACCACGCCACCCGGCCAGGAATTCCAAAATATTAAACATAAGTTGCGGCAAACTGCAAGGCAGAACTCCCCACTCCAACAGCGATACGAGTTGCCACACAGGGCACGATAAAGGGGCGTGTCACGCTACCTACGAGGTATGTCTGCCCCATATCGTCGCCAGGACCACTTCACTACCAAGATGCACCACGACGTCCAGACCTACGACGTGCCGATCGCCGTGGACGTTTCCTTGCATCAGCCTCGGCATCATTAACAATGTGGGACTGTCATCGTCGTAACTAGACTGAGTGGCTCATAAGTAATCATAAATATGTAATAATACCACTAACTATTCTTGTCTCCCTCCGTAAAAAACATCGTAAAAGTAACGCAATAGTTTGTATAGATTGTAGATTAAAGCCGTACCTGATATGTAGACTGCGAGTCTCACTCATATTGTCAGATTCCCAAATTATATAAATTATAATAAAATTTGCGTTTTACGTAAACACTCTAGTGTACCACGAGGAAATGACCAAAAGGAGTAAATATTTACGTAAACGTAACAACACTCAATTAAAAAACATTATCTAATATATAATATTTTTCTCATTTCAGTCTCTGAACAGTTGAACAAGGGCATATCATAGCTTGGTCGTCTAAAGTTGTGACTAGAAATTATGCTCCAATCAGTGCAAAAACAGATACATATGGATTCGAAAAAATTATCTCCTCTGCCTCAGGTTTTGTCAAAACCCGAAAAGAGGCAGTCGTATGGTTGAAAAACAAATCCGCAATTGTCGAGGTCTCTTCATTACGTGACCGATTCTGATTTAGTTTGTAGAATCGATGTTCAACAACAGACTTACTGGAAGAGATAAAAATGGGAAAATACAGCATTGCCAACTTAAGTTTTCATGTTTTTTTTATATCACGTGTTGTCCAGGAAAAATAATAAAACTATTTGACCAATCCTACGACTATATACTGTAATACTCGTTGATCAGTCGAAGCCTAAACGTGAACGAGATTCATACTGAATTTTTGTCATCCAGGGTTAACTCTACATTATCACTGGGTAAGAACTAAAAACATTCAATTTACCCTTGAATAAATCCGCCTAGTAACTCAGTACTGCCTTGCCTGTATTTAATTTTAACAATCATCGATGGTTATTCCTGGTATATTTTTACTTTGTCATGTCATGACATTTCTTCAACTAAATTTGTTGAGAAAATCCTTCAGCATAATTGGCTAGCCAGTATTCATTAGTTCTGACATTGGAAGTTCATCCATTTCCAGGAAATTTAAGTAATCTCTAAAGATTCGTAATAGCCATGAATCCTTTATCTGATACAAATAGAAGTTCAGAAATGCAATTGAATAATATGGAAGACATAATTATGACGACGTTAAAGTTATAAAATCTGTCGCTAAAGCATTTATAGAACGTTCAGATAGAGGTGCTCAACTTTATTAAATGGATTCAGTGCGTACCTACAAATGCCATGACCCAAGAGTTAGTGTTCGAAAATTCTGAAACGCCATTTTATTGAAGGTATGTCCCTTCATAGGCCATGTCTCCCTCTCTAGGTTTAGCACCACAGTCTAGCAAGTCTTGACGATTTAATGGCAGAAACTAAACTCAATTCAGGTGAATTCTAGTTACACACACATAAGCCACCATAACGGTACAGATAATACTGATTCTACTCGGGAACTCGCACTTGTCCATAAGGAGAGCAGCGAAAGAGCTGAAGTCGGCTATGATAAATTGTAATAATATACAAAATCCATTAAAAAAAAAGAAACTGTGAAGAAGGCAGATAATCGGCTAGCGTGATCTGCAAACTAATTAGCTGAAAACCTCAACATGTTCAGAACTATGAATAGTACACAGTTGTGTGAGGAAATCTCTTCCGTGGCTCTTAATAAAACGTTTGCATGTCTACGCTGTCTTGATACTGTGGTCACTGAAGTCTCGTTCAAGGGCACTGAGTAATAGTTGTAGTCCGCTCAATCGGGTCACATTACTACTATATAGTCAGTTAAAAGTGTCGATTGGAAGTGGTTAACCTAACCGAGTTCGGCTGATCTAAGCGCCATTCGGGTAGTTACCTGACACGCGAGATCGAAGAACGACAGTGGTGCTCCAGCAGGAGAGCCCTCGACCACGGACAGTGTTTGTTCTTGCTCTCCAGCTACTGGAGTGGCAATATGGGCACCCAGGAAGATCTTCTGGAGCCACATACCCGCTCATTAGTTTGGCGGGAGAGGATGGAGCAACGTGATATTGGCCGCCGTGTCGATCATGTCGGACTCGTCGACAGTCGCCACTTCTGCCTGCAAGGCACGAGGAACTTTTTGTCTTCCGTCAATGCTTGTTCGCGGTCCACGTACTATGTGCGTCGGAGATTTCAATGGCATGATCTCTAGTCGTGGTAACTCGGTCGCAACGAAACATTCCCCTTACCACTCCTCCTTGGCGACGGTCTGCGGTCATTTTTCATTTCGGAGACTCCAGAGACGCCGGGGACGTTAACGGCGATTTTAACACATATCAGATACGTCGATGTTTGCGGTGCGTCAATGTCGCGGATTTGTCTGTCACCAGCATAGATTTCTCAGTCCTATAGACGCACACGCCACAACCGATGATCCATTGATAGGGACCGGAAGTTTTCGCGGAAAGATTTTTGCACAATTTTTTTTTCAATGCCTTACATGCACATTTGCAGTCTTACTTCATGGTTATTGGCTGCATGACTACATCGTCGTCGTTCATTTCACTGCGCCATCTAGCGCCGACAAAAAAATCTGGAGTTATTATGGCCACGATTACACTGTATGCAGAACTACTTCAATTAAACATATTCAGTTTTATGAAGCTGTTCCACGAGCACCGAACTAGTTCCGATTGCACTCACTTGTCGTTCCAGTAAACTAGTTTGATATGTATTTTCGAACAACTTATCTACTCTACTGCTCTCCTATTAGATGCGTCCAATAACAAACTGTGCAGCAAATATGGCTGCCTTTCGGCGTAACATTTTGAACACGTTCAAATACATAAACTTTTAGGTTTAAAGTGTTTGTATTCGTTTACCCAAACACAGCAAAATTGTTGGTAGTTGAAATGCAATAGTAAATGAAATGTCATGAGTGTTGAGTGTTGATGTTATACCAATTAAATAGCATACAATTCAAGTGTCAAGTTTGTTAACGTTAGAAAGTCCGTAGTTTTTATTCGGTTAAGGAGTGTAACCTCGCGAACATGTTTAGCTTCAAGCGCGATCAAACTTGGCTGCCGAATAAATTCAACTAAACAAGACAAAACTTCTCGTTTAACCGCGACATGTGTCTAAATCAAATTTGCTCTTGTTTATATGTTTCTAGTATTCGCGCGCCATGTGACCTTTCCATGTCCTGCGTAGAAGTTGTAAAACGTATTCGAAACTTTGGGGATATTTTGTGGCTTCATGTATTGATGTAGAATGCAATGTCATTAAGCGACATATTTAATATAACCATACAACAACCACAAATTAAACGTGTGTGCACCAATATTTTAAAAATAACTGGGCCACAAGAAATTAATTAAATTATAAAGTAGAATATATGGACCACATTAGGAATCATGGTGTCTAAAGATAGCCAATATAACTGTAATATCTGCAAGACATTATTTAGCCGTTTGTAAAATACACGAAGCTGAAGTATATATTGTGTTTCAGTCAACACCTTAGCAACAACTGTAAAAAATATCTATGATTACTTTGTGGGCATAGATTCCCTTACATTTTTCATCTAAAACACTGGGTACAGAATCTCATGTCCAACATTTTATCAGTGTGACACAACGACAGAACCAACTATCCCACTTGGAATTCTGCTTTTGTGAGCCACAACTAACGGGTTAACCTTGCTAAGCGAAGATTTGTTTCTTGTATTGTTGCTTTATTATTTTCTCTTATGACTATTGATTCCTCTTTACTTCATCTGCGAACAAATCAACACACATTTTTGTGCTCGATAGTTCATAACGTTCTTCTATCTAAGTGTTTTATGCTTGGCAATCTTCGGAGTTTCAAACTTCGTTAAAAAAAACTCTCATGGCGTGATCTATTATAAGCGTTTCAGTTTTGAAGTTCTTTAGTTCTTTAGCGGGCCACCGTATTGATACGACATTTCTTCCTCTATTTAGGATACTTTCAATTACCATGTTTGTAATTTTTATTCAGCTGTACACGTATTATGAATGCCTAATAGTTGCTACGAACTTGTACTTTTGTTATTTAGCTATAGAATCAAACGCAAACTATGTTCAACCAACAAACGTCTTTGCTTTTACTAATCTACTTCATATCACTTCGGGCAGGAGAAATATTATGTTACATATTTTCTCTTGGGCGTATCGAAAGGTGGTGCAGAAGTCTATGGAAACATGCTGCGCTCTCTCGACTGTTTTAATAGTTTCATCACTCTTCAAGCAGTTCGTCACCTTGGGTGCCCGAGCTACATTACAGAGAGGTTTTTTTAATGTGATTTAAAATCACAAGCAATAACAATCCTAGCAAACCGAATGTATGTCTTTGTCTACTGAAGTCTCATACACAAGTGTCTTACATATCCCCTTAGGAAATAACCTAGCTTTATGTCGATCATGTACCTAACGTAGAATCCAAAAGATTGCGTACAGCCACGTTTACAAACCACTTAGGGACAGCAGAGCTATACTTTCTGAACGATAATTTCTTAGTAGTCACAGCACTTAAGCCAGATTAATATGTATGCGTTGACTTTTCTAAATGAACTAAAATTACACAGTATGTTTTACATTTTCAGTATTAACAGGCTATAGTTGAGAAAAATTTATGAACTAAATATTGCATATCTGATGCGATTATTTTACACATATGACTTAATCAACTACATTCAGTTATAACTTGTGCCTTCCGAAATAAAGCTCTAAGAATTTCAAAGTCTGAAATTATTGCTAATGATCCGTGCATTTAAAATTATAAAATACTGAAATGAAAGATACAAAGAAAAAAATGCGAACTCAAGATACGAAAGATGACACGTTCTACCACTTACAACCTCCAGTTTCGGTGCAGTCTTAGATATAGCTCTTATAGATATATACACCGTGCTTTCAGTGAACTATTCCATAGTTGTGTTTCATAAGAAAAGGATGTTTCTAAACCCTATGGATATGCCATATGGACATGACAAAGCGGCACTGTTAGAAGAGTACTCTTTGAGAATTGGTCTTATGGGCGCCGCCTACCACGCGCTTAAAATGCGTCACAGTGTGTCCGTTAAAACAAGTTTTATGGAGCTATTCCACGTGTGCACATTGTGTCAATGTACTAAAAAATTATATACTTCAAACAATGACGGAAAGGTAGTTTCAAAGTATTGCATCAATTGTAAAAATCATTTCAGAGTCCCACAAAATGTCCAAATACAACTTATCCAACCTGTTTAATCTGAAGAACTACTCATGGGATTCGTGTGAAACTACTCCAGAAACACGCAATTAACTTTGCTTAAAACTTTACGCCAATAATATGATGGGGGTCACAACTACTAGTGTCAGTCACGCGAGTAATCTACGATACCACTGCACGCCGTTTCAGTGCCTTGCGGTAGAGGCGATACCGCACCAGATGAGCCAGCCAACATCACCCTTGACACCGTGCTACTCACACACATACACACGCCTTAAGAGTGGGTGGTAGATAAATAAACGCTGAAAACATCAATTGATTTATACGCTTTTTTCGAAGCCTATATGGATAAACTACTCAATGACAATCCTAGATAATGATATTTGCCAACTTTATGAGTAATTATTTATCCAGAATTACTAATTCGTTACTCGTGATCTCTTGCGCCGCAGTTAAATGCATGAGGTTTCTTGCGTCAGAGATTGTGCCTCAGAAGTTCGTAACACTGTAAACAATGTTGTTTAAAACGTTGGCTAAAACTATTGTCTAGGATTGCTATTGTTTAATTTTCGCAAATTGGCTTCAATAAACCTACAGTTATAGGTTAATGTTTTTAGCGTTGAAGTATGTACCACGCTCTCTTAAGATAAAATAAATAACGCGGGTGAGCCCAGGGTACAGCGAGCCGCTACAACGATTCACCTTGCTCCGTTTTAAGCGTAGATAGCCCCCAACCTGGGGTATCAAAGATAAATTAGGGATGAAATAACACCCTGCAGCTGTAGTAGCGACGGAATGCAAGTGCGGGAGAAACGGAAGCACTCCGAGAAAGCCGTCGGCCAAGGACAACGTCTGCCACGTTTCCAACGTGCGAAAAGTACGGGACCAAACCCGTCGGAGATCGAACTCGGATCGCCTTAGATGTTGGTGAGGGGTCTGAAAAATCTGGCCTCCGCGGCCCGGTCTAAAACACGTTGGCAGGATAAATGCTAATTACATTTTGTTTTCGAGTATGCCGATCAAATCGGGGCTTAATTTAATCAAAACTCGCTTGTTAAAACAACTCATGTACACACTAAAACCCGGTACACACTATAGCCATAACTCAGCACCGAGTTCCGTGCCTAATTCAGTACAAGTAGCACTTCGGCAGTGTGTACCGCACAACTGCGCTGGTTGTAGACAGAATCCCGTAATTAATTTCACAGAGAGAGCCCGTCCTATTTTTTAATTGTAGTGTATGTTCACGCGTACGCGACATACGCAAGTAGTATTGCCAACACTCTTTGAATAGAAATAAAAGTATTGTATCCTACTGAAAACACGACTGTCGGATGTTTAATTACATATATAATACATGATAGTTTCATTAATTTGGCAATTACGTGCAAGTCTTGTTATGGACAAGTTTTCGGCAATTTTACTGCTGTAATTTCGGGAACATTACAAGCAACATCACAATTTTTCTCCTTTATGTGCTGAAACACAGAAGTAAGCAGTGATATAATGTACACAACACAGATGTTTCGCTACAGAATTCTGTTACTAAATCTCAGTTGGCATTTATGAACAGAATTAAGTAAGGTATTGCGTGGAGAATTAAGGATTGTGTATACCGGGCTTAAGAGAGAGGATAAGTTGAGATAGTCAAAAGTTGCTTACCGCAACCAAATATATAACTTGTTTATGGCGTCAGAAATATTTTTGTTGATACAACAAAATTATTTAATTATTTCATTTTATTGCCTAAGAGTAATGTTTGGTCCTCAGAACTAAATATTTGTTTGGCTGTGCAAATTACGTCGTAGCATTAACAATCGATACCAGACCTCTTAATGATGATCGCCAATTAAGCATCCACACAGAAGACAAAGCATTAGTGATCCACACATCTCAACAGATATATGGCTCGTAAAATACACCTCACTTACGCAGATGTATAGTTCCAAACTTTTCGTTTTTATTAGAAACTGTTTTATCGGGATCGTTTGTACCTTATTGAAGCGTCATTAAATACACTTGCAGATTTGGTTATCGTCTTAATTGCGACAGAAAAGGCGTAATAACTCTCAGAGAGTGATTACAAAATCAATACGTTTTGCACAAACATATGCTTTAAACACACGTGCATGAACACGTGTATAATCACTGTGTTTCACTCACCGATATTGAAACGATCAAACGCACACAGTTAGAGGGCAAAATCTGATTTAATATTTTTAATACATAAAAATGGTAAAATAAGCTTCTTAACTGTCAGTCTGTCATTTAATTAAAATAAAAAGATTTCATATAATCAAACACGTTATTAAACAAGCTTACCTCTTACTGTGTCGATCAATACGGTGTTAAAGCTGACGGAACAGAACTCACCTGCAAGAAAGAAAAAACAACGTATAAATTATCGAACAAGAATAGTAAAAACATTAAATTTACCACACAAACTTAAGCATATATTCCATAACATTTTCAGAAAGGTGTGATTTCGCTTTCGTTTGATGCAAAGTGCAGTAAACTAGACGAATATGTCGTATACACGTCAATAACATTACTTCCACAATGTTTCGCACGTTTCTGCGCATAGTACACAGCGTCATTAGACGTACTAAGTTGGCGACTGAAGTATTTTTAATTGATGAAAACCCTTAAATCTGCTTTTAAAAATATGGCATTACCATGTAGAATTTTTTAGTTTAGTGCTGATTTGAGTCAATTACTAACATCTAACTAATCAACAATACACTGACGTCTGTGGCAACTACAAAATATATGGTAGCTACGGGGTTCGCCAGTTTTAATCTGCTGACTACAAAAATATTTTGTTGCCATCAATAAAATTTCTCAGAGACTACAAAAATGTAAACACCACACAAAAAATGGCGATGTCCGTTTCGACAAAACATTTTGTAGACGCTACAAAGTTTTTTTTCTGTGCAGTGAAAACAGTACGTCACATCATGTCACTTCTGTGACGTCATAGTTGGGAACAGATATGAAGTCGAAGAATGCTAACGGCCTGAAGCTTTATGTGTGTTATGAAATATTGCAGATATATTTATAAAGTTACAGGTTTCGTTTTATGCCAATTAAGTAAGTATGCGAGTACAAATTTTGTATTTAATTTATATGTTACAATCCGAAAGTTCAACAAACACGGCGAAAGTGAAACAACTCGCCAGTATATGGAAAACTTTACTGTTTGCTGAATTTCAACACACGTTCAAATTACCAGAAGAAACTGGCTTTCGCTTGTACGTGGAGCAGTTGCGCTATTTGAGTGAGCCGATAAGAATCCTGGTATTGTAATATTTGATGCCTGTTACTGGTCTGGAGACAGCTGAATTATGTCAGCCATATATCACCCAGTCTTATATGCTGCAGTTAAATACAGCGTTTTCAACGGTATGTTGGCACAAAACATTTTCATGATACACCATCATCTCTCTTTATGGGGCGGCCGAATTGTTGGGCCTGGCAAGAACTGCCATTCAGGATTATTTCTGGCAGTGATGTATTTGAACAACTGCCTGAATTGTGGCCTCTTTGAACCTAAAATAAATATAACCTAACCTGACAAATCCTACAAATACTAACCTAACCAATACTAACCTAACGTAACCTAACCTAACAAACCTGAATGGCTGCCCTTCCAAGGGGCAGCGATCGGATGCCACTTCTAAAAACCAAAATCCTGAACGGAAGTTCTTCCAAGGGACAACATTTCAGCTCTCCTGAGTTTACAGCTAAAAGCTAGGGATGAACGGTATTTAAATAATGTAACCGCAATATTCAACTAAACTACAAACGTAAATGTTACGATACAGTTCATTCAGTTACGTAGAATATTTACCCGTAGAACAAGAAATGCTACACCAAGTTTAGCATTAATTTTTCATTAAATATTAACAATACGTCGTTCTCGATGCCTGTCTCGCAGTTCAGTGACAATTAATACACTTGGTCACTGTAGTAAAGTTCAACGTAAACAAGAATCTCAATTTCGAACAAATCCGCTACATATATCTTGAAAAAAAAAAAAAAAAAACACTGTCTGAAAAAGCCAATTTTCGCAAAGTTTAAAGGACTAAAAGGAATGCTTCCAATGTGCGTGGTGTCTTAAAAGTCAGATTCATAAGCAGTCTTAAATATGTTTCCTTTTCGTCGAAAAGCATTGTGGTCGCACGTTTACTGGTCTCTGAGAAAAAAACATAACTCCGAACCTTGCACGCAGTTTGAGCAACAGTCAGGCGGCACCCTTAAGTACGGTGTTCTAAGGACGAGAAACAAGCAGTATTACCTAGACGTACAAATACAAGCCATTCTCAGTGCATCTTTGCTTTAAATCGCATCGAAAGTTAGTAGCCTATACGTAATAATTAAAGGCGCCGTCTACCGCAATTTACAGCACCATGTTTTTATTTTTATATTTGTATCAGTTATTTTTTCCCTTGTTTTATGCACAAAATGTGGCTAAATTTGCGTCTTATAATATTTTTTTTATCTCGCATAGTTTTTGCGTAATGGCTCGTTAAAGCCAAAACTTGCACGTTTCCGTTTTAAAGACGACACTAAAACCAACTCACTTACCAAACTGAAAAAATTCACAGTGCATAACAATGTTGTAGGCTACAAATTCAGCTATGTTAAACCACGAAAAAAAAAATATTTTTTTTTTAATGTTGAATTTTTTAAAGTTTTATTTTAAATTCTAGCATTTTTATTTAAACACAAAAAAAATATTCTTTGTTTTGTTATGTAAATGATATTGTAGCTACCGACGTTTTCATCCACAGTGAATTTTTTTCAGTTTGGTACGTCAGTTTGTTTTAGTGTAGTCCTTAAACGGAAACATGCAAATTTTTAATTTGGCAAACCATTACGCGAAAATTATGAGAGATAAAAAAATTTCATAAGAGCCAATTTAGTCTCATTTTATGTCATAATAAGGAAAAATATGTGGTACAAATTAAAAATAAAAACATGTTGATGAAAATTGCGGTAGCCGCGCCCTTAAGAGTTTTTATGAAATGGAAAGTACTTTTTTTTTTCCACGAAGATCATTTGAAAGTCGAGTGGGCAGCCATATTATCGTTTGACCGTATTTCTATATCAGGGCACACGCTAGGCTGCAAATTCAACATAAATTTTTTATTATAGAGTAGACTGCAAGCTGTTATTTGCTCTCTCAACGTATTTCATTAGCATATCGAGGGTAAAACTACCCAAGTCTTTTTTCCCCGAAATTGAGCAGCCAAGTGCTGCGAATATCATTCTCTACGTGTGGTAATAATACCCACGTCTTGACACCTTCTATCTCATAGATGTACTCTTATTTTCAGCTTTGTATAATGGTTTGGTTAATTTTGGCTAAGGTTTTCCGAAAGTTACAGAAAATGGACTTGGGTAGTTTTACTTCTAAACCCTCGATATGATGCTTTGGCTTGCAGGGGAGAACGGCTTGACCAGTAATTAAAAAAAAAAAATCAACCTCAGAGTGACCAAACGCATTTAAAACAGTCACATACGTAAACGAGAATACATAAGGGCCGGCGTCCAACGATATTACAGACTGTACAGGATGTACAGGTCAATTAATCCTAGTATGTTGTCAAATAACGCGAATTTTGCATGTAGGCTAGTCTCGAACAGTGTATAACTAATGATCCGCCAAACCGCCGAGGTTGCATGGCGTGTATATAGGGTTCCGGATAATGTGAGCAGTTTGAAACCCTGGTTACTTTTTTCCATTCATATAATTAGCATTTTCCTGCCACTTTTTAATACAAACAAAACACCATAAGTAATAAACTAAAAATATCGATTGTACCTACACACAAAAGTTGTCGGAATTTACAGTAAAATGTTTTTTTAATCTCTATTCTAGACAAGGTGTCTTTAAAAATGCTCACTTTGGCGCGAACAGCCTATATTTTAAAAAAAAGTTAGCGCTAGATGACATAAACAAAACTTAACAGTCCAAAAAAAAATAACATTACATTTCACACAGACACAACACGTGAGCTTCTGAAATGTGTAATGCCCGGCTCATGAACGAGAAACATATTTAAAAGGCCTATTGTGGTGTACCCTGGGAAAAATACTGCCAGTTAAATAACTGAAAATCCATCAGTAGCTTAATTTTCACAAACTGGCAGTGATTTTGATTTCCTCCGTTTGCATTATCCTAGCCGCACGGATTTATGAGGGGTTACCGTCACACGCAAGTCAAATTCCTTACATAATTTGGAGAAAAAATGTAATACGTATGAGAGTCTTATTCCCAGATTACACTTTTGTACACCTTCTTACTTTATTACATAGTTAGACTTTCTTATTTCTGGAAAAATGTCTCTTTTTCCTATCTTCAATCAGTGCTCCAAAAATAAGACAGTCTGTGACTATGTAATAATGTAATAAGTTGTACATAAGTATCATTTTCGGATTGTCGAACCTTGATTTTCGATAATAAGCGAGGGAAAAAGTTAGGTCGAAAATGGTGAAAATTCATTGCTTTGGCGCACCATTCTTGGTGGGACATCAGTCCACATATTGGATTATTTAATTAGTTTACTTTTTTTTTAATTATGAGAAGAAAAGTTTAAATGTTGAGATTATAGCGTGAATTCTATGTATTTTGTGCTACAGAACAAACGCCGCAGTTGAACTTTACGTATGTTTAAGCCGCAGTCAGTTGAACAAATTGTTTCATATTCTTAATTTTGGGTGACTGATTCCGGCCTGGATATACGTTAAAAGTTCAACTGCGGTGCTTGTACTATAGCGCTAGATAAATAGAATTCGCACGCTATAATATCACATTTTACTATTTTCTTCTCAGAATGTAAAACAAAGCAAAAAATAGAATAATCAAACATGTGCATTGGTGTCTCACCTTAAGTCATCGTTATTAAAGGGCAGAAAAACCTCCTAACCTCACCTTCTTGCGGCCGAAAATGGCGAAAACGGGAGTTCTTGCCGTTTTTTTTCTTCAGGTTTAGGTGTGTACAATACACCTTTGTGTGTAATAATACAACATAAAACAGTAGGGTCACCGCTGATTGTATCATACAAACGCGTTGTCGGAGGGAGAAAACTGCGCTCCAGTTCTATGACTTGTCCCTAGAGGCTAGGACAGACGTAATACGCGTACTGTGTCGCCCTTACCGCTTCCACACTTCTATGACTCGAGCAGACGGCCACCTTAAGGGGGAGTGTTAGACAATTTTATTGTATTTACAGTTTTTGTACCATAACATTTATTCCAAATTGTATTATCAAAATTTTCTCTTCGGCAAAGCATTGGATATATTCTTGGAAAATTGCCTGATTTAAATAATAATGGAATATTTCATTAATTTGTCATGTGGAATCATTGCAGCAGAATTATAGGTAACTTTCAAGAATTCTCTTGCGATGATTCCGCATGACAAATTAATGAAAGATTAAATTATTATTTATGTCAAGCAGTTTACCAAGAATATATTCTATGCTTTGTCGAAGAGAAAATGTTGATAATACAATTTGAATACATGCTATGGCTCAAAAACTGAAAATGCAATAAAATTGTCTAACCGTCCCCCTTAATACTGCCAATTTCTGAGTCACGAATATAATGCACTCGCATTCTCGGGAGCCAAGTGTCGATGGAGCATCGCTGTGAACTTAGTGATTCCCAGGAGAATAAGGCACATGACACAGCAAACGCCAGCATGCTTCCATGCAGAAATAATAAAAAAAGGCTAGTATTAGCCTAATGGAGAGCGAAACACATTAACTAATTGGTTGCGTTGGCTTTGAGAGGGGCGTCCACTCGTAATGAAGAGGGCCGAAATTAATTTGCGTTCATGTTTTTATTTACACTCTGCACATAAAACGACTGTAAAAATGCGGAATAAACCAGTCGTTATTAGCCCCTTTCTTCATAGTAACGTAAATTACTGCTGTATTTTTCCGGACTGAAAGTAAGCCATCATGAACGGCCATGAATACATGCCCTAAATATTAAGTTCGTCAGTAATTCCAACCGTAATTATGGGCCATACTTTGTTTAACTCTCTAGTTTTTAAGCAGTCAAGTTGTTTCATATAGCTCATAAATGCACGCAATGAATGATCTGTGCAATAAAATTTATACTTTCAAAAATCCAGATTCCATATTCTTGAATTGTTTATACAATGAAAGTAATTATGTTTGACATTTCTATTGGAACGACAAAGAAAATGTGTCGCATGATATTTAGACATGACTAATTAAAACATTTAAGGAACAAGTTAAGTTCGTGTCGGAGAAAAATGATTTTCTGCAGGTAACATGAAGGCCGGATATTTACAGGTCAATACATTGCTCTCCCGATACTGCTGTTGAGGGATAAAGCGAGATAGGGTGTGAGATTACATTTAAAGAGGTCAAAAACTTAAGCGGTAGTAACTGTACAGCAAAAAAAGTGAATTTGAGATCGGATTGAAATTATTTAGATAGTAGGCCTAATTGAATGAGCTTTCCCAGCTTATGTACGTATTTGAACTATATGTGTTTTCAATTCGTCACACCTAAAAGGTCGAATACTAAGAGGGCTTTCAAAATTGTGTATTAAACACAGTTCAGTTCAAAGTACGTATTTAAAAATCACGTGCGATATTTAGGAGGTTGAAGTTAGTTAACCTTTCACTAGCTGAAATAACGGCTTTGTTTCTTACTTTTTTATTCTTCCGCCAAACTTGCAAGTTAACTTTTACATCAAACTTATGCCCACTTCAATCAAATAATACTGTAGGAATGTTAACAAATTTGATTTAAATTAACTACTGTATTGAATTTCTTACTCAAATGTACCTAAAGCCTAAAGAAGCTAAATATAGCGGCTTAATTTTATGGAGACACGACTTTACAAGTACTCCGTTCATATTTTACTTGCGGGATACATATATATACACACATATATTACAGGTCGTTTCAGAAGACCGATAAACTTCGGAAGGGGTTTCCTTGTAAAAAAAATAGGCAGAAAATGTGTAGAACACTTTTTGCCTAAACCAAACATCAACGAAGAAATAAGCATTTCAAAATATAATAACTAAATGCCTTGGAATGACAATATAACTTTGAACATCGCTGTACGTTGTTGGGCTCTTCTAATCAATAAATACTTTGACAAACGCCTACCACCCTTATGACAATTAACAGGGATAGCTACCCTCTACTAGCGTACAACTTATGTAGCGTCAGAAATCCAAACATTTGAATAAAGTTTGTTGTGATTTATACAACGAAAATGATCATCATCTTCCAACACTCAAGGGCCTCGCCTACCACGCGTTTAAAATGCGTTGCAGCATGTTCGCAAATACGTTTTTTTTTCCTTACTAAACTATTCTACATATGCCTGTTGTGTCAAGGTACGAAAAGAAAAAAACACTTCAAACGATGTCGAAAGGGTGGTTTCACATCATCACGTCGAGCAGAATTTTCTTTTGGAGCCGCTCAAAATGGTTAAAAACGTCTTTTTCAACATGATATATCTGAAAAACTACACACAGGATTCGTGCAAAAGTACTCTGGAGGCATGCAATGCACTCAGCTTAAAACTTTCGATCAATAAAATGATGGTGTCACCACTGAAAGTGTCAGTCAGGCGAGTGATCTACGATACCTCTGCACGCCATTATAGTGTCTTGCGGCAGAGGCGATATCGCACCAGATGAGCCGATCAACATCGCCCTTGGCGCCGTGCCTCACTCATACAAACACACGGCCAGTAGACGTTACAGAGCCTAGAGTATAGGCAATACTACGCACACGTATGTTTTGTTGTTCTCAGCGCACAGGCGACAGTGGACATTAACTGTAAAGAACTTGTACTACACGTTAATCAGTTCCCCAAGTGTATTAAATATTACGATTCCTTTTATAGTTCTCCTGTAAAATCATAGTTTTTTTATATGTGCTATTTCATGAGATTGGCGACATAATTTACATGAGCTGATGTTAAGTGGGTATCAGATGAAGATACTCCGTTACTATTGTAGCGATTGAACACAAAAATATATTCACGAGACGTTGTCAAAATCAAAAGTAGGGTAACAATAAATGAATATGATTTGTTGTTTTAATTAAACTATCACGTAATTAGGTACTTTATATTTCCCTTTTTATGAAAAATTAAAGGCTGAAAACTGACAATAAGCAACGTTTCAACTAATAATATTAAAATCATGAGCTAAATCAATCAACAACCCGCTTGATCTGTGGAAAAAACTTTGTTAATAACATATCGTGCAAGGCGACAGCAAATATTTGGTTTGCAAAATAAGTGTCTTTTCTTGTGAAATATTTATCCTTCCCACGCAGGCATCCTGTTGAAGCATTTAAAAGCTGGTGAGGAAAAAACCTTTTAGAGTGTTTCAATGATACGGCCTAATTTTTTTAATGTTATGAAGTTGCCTATTGTCGCCCCTGTTGAATTCCATATTAATTTCACATTCATTGTTTCTTTTCGTTCATGTCTGTCTGTCCTGTTAGTATGTTGACGCAGTTTGATTGAATTTCCAATTCAGAATATCTTGACATGCCTTGTTGACTGAAACCTGTGTGGTCTGTTGCCATATAGCCATTTGTACGATGGTTCACTGTTGTCTTTGTCGAATTCCATAGTACCTTTCAACCTCAATTGAGTGCTTGCTTTCGTTTATGTCTTGTGTGTTTGGTTGCAGTGTGACTGATTTTCCAATCCGGAATTTCTTTAATTATAGACATAAAACTTTCTGATGAATTCTTTACCATCAAGTTCACGTTTGTATAACTCGTTCTGCTGCTATCTAGGCATGCATGGCCATCGTTTTACAGGTTTTTGTCAACACGTCATAAGCAATGGTGTACGTACATAAAACCATACGTTCTTTAAAAAGACACAAAACCAGAAAATTGCAAGTGACTCATTCACACACACACACGCACACTTTTAAGGCAGAAATAAATTAAACGTGTGACTAATTTTTCTTTCAACTATAGTTATTTGGGGTAACTTTGTACCAGTCACGGCAACTTTGTGCCACCAGCCTAGTTTGTTTCAAATGAAGTAAATCACATTTTAATAATACTGTTGTGCTGTACATGAATAAATATGTTAATTTTGAAGTTTTCATAGTAGTTAAAGGCCACATAGCTATTATATGACAGAAAATGCCTGGTGCAATGTTACCCCAAAATGTATCAAAGTTACCTCAAATTATTGTACCCCCTTTCTCGAACTTGACGCGTGAAACAAAGTGGACACGAGTGTGAAGCAGGTAAAGCGAAGGGAAAACTCTTGAGGGCAGCCATGCGAACCAGCCACCAAGCCGAGTACAGCGAACTTGGAGGCACGAAGGAGGAAGGAAGTGGAGTTAGTAGATGAGAAGACTGGGTTCCGGCTCAACCCCCTACCCCCCTCCCCACAATCCTCAAGTCAAAGCTCCACACAGTCCTAACAGCGCAGGGACGGCAAGCGGAAGTCACTCCCAGACCAGCCTACCCCCTCTCAATTCACTGCAGCCGCCCACACTTCAGAGCTCACTCCACTTCGGCCACTCGTCCAATCACAGACCGAGAAATTAAACATTTGTATTTGTGACGCAACAGCCGCCAAACAAGCTAGTAGGCAAACATACTATGGATTCATTGGATACAAACTAACGCGAAACGTCTCATCTAACATTAAAAAACTACACTCATTGCTGTAAAAATTGTCGCACTCAGGACATACCGAAAATAAAAAAAGAACCTTGCTAGGAAAAAGGACACAACAACAGAAATAACAAATAGAGAAATTGATTGGTCATGCAACAAACCATATTGTAGCTTGAGGCCTCGCTCTTTAGTTTTGCACTGGTTTCAAAAAATGTTTCTTTTAACGCGAATTTATACAAGAGGATTTTTAGATTTTTGCCCTTGAAATATC
The DNA here is from genome assembly GCA_003012365.1 of Medauroidea extradentata. Classification (NCBI taxonomy): domain Eukaryota; kingdom Metazoa; phylum Arthropoda; class Insecta; order Phasmatodea; family Phasmatidae; genus Medauroidea; species Medauroidea extradentata. The sequence continues at coordinate 41,093 of PNEQ01114629.1, read as the reverse complement.
ACATATTTTGTTGTCAAAATAAGCCAAAATTAAGCAAAATAATTTTTTGCTACCAAACAGTACATTATTTTGAAAAACGCTATCCCAAAATTGTATATAGTATGACTGTACATAGTCTCGAATTTTTTCAAAGTATTTGGTTACAAAATATTCGATTTATTTGCAATCGTTTGAAATAAATGGTGGATCATGGCCTTAACCACCGGTGTGGGTAGATGCAGCGATACAGACTGAAAGTCACTCATACGCCTAATGTTATAGCGTGAAAGATCTTTTCATTTTTTTTTTAAATTTATAATTCCAGATATAAAGGCCCGTTGATGATCGAAGAAGTCGTTCTAGCAGGTTATCCAAAATGTGGCTAATTTAGATACCCAACTGGCTTAAGAAATGTGTTAACAGGACAAAGGAAGATTTTTTTTTTTCGAAAGTCATTATCTTGTAGGAAAATAGCAAGTTATATGCGCACCACAACTTCTGGCGCGCGCCAATTTACTTCAACACGCTATGAAATTACAGCCAATGCTGCAGACAAAATGGTGTACCATGTTAGTTATCAACGCTTCGAATTGGGATTTCGGCACACAATTTCTGTACTGAATTTGTAATAAAGTGCGAAAATTTATTTAAAATACCTACTCTCCCTTAAATTTTAAATAAATTTCCGAGCAAGACATTCAATCTTCAACTAACCGTAAAAACACAATATTTTGAATGAAATACTAGGGGAAATTTTTGCAAACAGTTGATTAACCTCAAATGATGTAAACAAATGAATGCTATTAAATTCAAAGCACAGTGCATGGGTATTAATTATATGTGATTTAAATGTCTTCAAGTTATAGAGTATATACGGAAGAATTATCACGGCCTGCATTTAACATTCTCCCAGGTATTGTATAAAGTTTGTGGTGTGGGAGGGGTGGGGTTACGGGTTCGTGTCTCGTACAAGACTTTGCGAAGGGAATTACTATGACATCACACGAGCATATTAAGCGCGCTCTTTACACTGAGCTAAGACAGTTAATTATAGTTCACTGTTATTGAGTACGCTAGCTGTTAAATGCCTTCATCATATATTTTATCCAGAGTTACTGTTTACTTTAGATAATTTCACGCGGGCAACGCCGCAGCCGGCCAGCTAGTTTTAAAATATAACGATATTGGAAATAAGTTAAGCCGTTACACGGAAATTAAACACGCCAGACACGCACTGAGAGAAACATTTTGTAGGAAGTCTTCCCTGCAAAATATTTTTGTAGTAACAGCAAAATAATGTTGTGGTGGGCACAATACTTTAATGGCGTCAACAAAATGGTTTTGTGTTGACTACGAAATAAATTTTGCAGGGTAAATACCCACAAAATATTTTGTAGCTGCCACAATTTTTTTTCCGTGCGCTATACATCACCGTTCACACATTTCTTCTTAAGAGTGAGTTCAGCAGTGCTTTTGTTTATCTTCCACTTGAATAAGTTCCATGCGGCATTGAAAATATTTTTTTAATATAATTTATGACTATTTTTTTTTCGTAGGTAAATTAGTTTGTGTCATGCATCAACACACTATGCGCCAATTTTTAGTTTGTAATTGAAGATGCTTTAATTTTTTCAGATTTGAAATAGTCATACCATAAGTTTTTTGATACTTTAAAGTAAATTTTTACAACTACAGGATAGAGGACTGAAATATTTTTTGTAAGACTTCTTCAAAGCAGAAAATATATTATACCTAAGTAACAAATAAATGGCGCGGAGTCAATTATTGCATATAATCGTCCAATTACTGGAAAATGGAACTGCTTAATCCTCCCTAATAGTTAAATGACATACGTTTCATGGATTGCGGTTCAGAGAGCACTACACTAAACCTTGAATACGAATGTAAATAACACGTACGTTTCCACGTTTCAGCAACTATAGCGTTAAGAGGCCTCCCTAGAGAGGCTGTATTGAGTGTGTGAGACAGGAACGGCAAGGTCGACGTTGAACGACGTATGTAATACATTATCGCCTCTCCGCGCAAGCCTCCCAGGTGGCGTGCAGTGCTTCACTATTATCCTTTTTCCTACGAGACTTTAAACGTTGGCCACATTATTTTATCTATGGGCAGCGTAGTTCAGAGCCTAACGCTTGTTTCTATGTGTTTTTTTAATGCGGTTGTTATATTTACGGATACGGCAGTCTGGAAAATCAATTTTTGCCAATTTCGAGGGGCCCGAAAATAATGTTTCTAATAAACGTGCCGAATTTTTTAATTACTGTATAGCGACATAGTTTGAAGTGTGTGTTCTTTCGTAGGTATACAAATGTAATGCGCGTTGAATAGTTTCGTCAAAAAATAGCCGTAACTCGCTGCAGCGCATTGTAAATATAGGTAGGGAGGCACCTTAATCTATCGTACGCAACTTGTCGGTCAGAATCACAGAAAGTGGGTGTTCCAAGGCACGACTCGACCTGCTAATTACTTGGCGCCAGTACGGTGTGACCTGACACAGATATCAAATTAATTCGCCGTCACTGTTTCGCTGATTAGCGCCACCGCGAAGAGGGCTACCAATAATTCATGAGAAATTACACATGCCAGGATTATGGCCACGGAATAATTAACGCTGCTGTCTCGCACTAAAACATGAACAATTCGTGCCGTATGTACGGACAGCTGATCCACCGCTGCTACTGCGCTTATTATGTTTGCCGCGTTAAATGGGCAATCACTAGGTCAGCTCGCACCGCCATCGAATATTTATAATGCATTTAATACATAACTGAACCAGTAGAATGTAATTTTCCGTGTTCTCATTGAACATGTTACAACCGGTTAGTGTAGTTAAAATGTGTGATACACAAACAAATATACTGAACACCAGTCATCACATTTACATGCAACCAGGTCAGAATTCTAAATGATACTTTGAAGCCTTCTCCACATGTAATGAAAGAGGAAAACTCTGACTGTTCCTAGGTATTTTAAACGGCTTGTTTATCGTGACATACTTTCCAAGCTCGTTTCGTGCATATTTGTTCATCATGTGTGTGTTAAAACGGTCTTCTTAACAAAATCTACTTGATTGAAATAGTTTTCTTGAGAGCCATGTATAACATAGGCACTGCCCTTATTAAATATCTTTAGTGTCTGGATATTTCCTATCTCTTGCTGCTCTGCTGTCTTCGACCATTGGAGTCTCACTAAAATTTACAGATTTCGTCGCGCGAAGATAACGTAAAAAGACGTAAAGTGTGAAATGTTAATTCCTACGTTCTGTTTAGTAAGAAAGCGTTTTTTTACGCCTAACTTTGTTAAGCTAAGCCAGACAACCATAATTGTTGGTTTCTTGCATTAAAATCAACCGGATTTTTTTTTTTTATTAATTCTTAGCACAGTGCGGTTGAAAATACGTTAGCCCCACACCGGATATTTTATTTTTTAATCTGCCTTGCACTTAAGCACTAATAACGTATTATTTAAGTCGTATGTTGATACATTTAAACATGTTCTGCTTTAAACAGAGTATACTATCAAATAATAAATGTTTAAAATTATTATTTCCATTCTCAAACTGATTAGGATGTTATCTGTCAGGGACTAATCCGGCCACTTATAGGGATGGTTTCATTACAAAATTCAGTAACGATGAAAACTTATCTCAAGAGCTAATGAAATTACTTAAGATATTAAAGGTAACAATAATTGAAATGAACTCTATTGACAATTTTCAGATACGACTGAAGCGCACATTCGTTTCATATAGTCTAATATTGCAACCTTAGCAATGGGTAAGGATTTTGACAGGAACCTTGGTTAAATTACGAAATATTAATTTCGAAATACATACAGTGTACTTCCATGAAATGAACGAAAAAATTGTCCATAACACGCCGGTTCACGAACTTAAATAATTTTCACATGACATTTGATCATACAAGTTACATAATTCATGTTAATGATAATTATTACATTCCAACTGCATTTTAAACGAGTATCATCGAGCTCGCGTTACCATAGTAACGTACTTTTGATACCACTTAGGTACTATTTCTGGAGATCCTACATTGCTAGTGCGACTTGCAAATAAAAAAAACTGTAATTATATTTCCTCTGGCTCATTTTCTTTATTTAGCTGACGATTTTGGTTCTCACTTTAATATTCAAACGGTTTTCCTATAGAAATTAATTGATCGTTACAGGAATGTGGAAAATAATAAACTGTCACAAATATCATTACCGTGTAAACATTTTAAATTATTTAATATTTTAAAAATTATTAGTACGAGATCTGGAATAGTGCATAATACTGGAAATCCATGTAGTATATGGTAAATAAAACAGGTAGTATGAGAACGAACGGGCGGTTGTCGTTTGTAAGAGAGCTTAAGTAAACCAGGATGGCATTAACAAAAAATAGACTTACAATGTAAAATAAAACAGTACGAAAAGTGATTAAATTTACTTTTTAAATCAAACAATAACATTTATATTAACTTAGTTAAATTACGGTCATCAAATCTATTAAACATGTGATACTTTCTTGACAGCTGTAGCACAGAACTTCGCTTGTAACAGTATCAAATTAAGTTTCTTACCCATTATATGATTTTGAGGACTATCGCGGAAACATGTCAATATAGCATTAGCTCATTCCAGAAAACCAAGAGAGGCTATGAAACAGTTAAGTAAAACTATGTATAATTAGGTATAGCCATAACACACTAACTCATATTACCACGAGAATTAAACAAGTACACAAAAATTAATAAGTAATCATCATACATTTTCAAAATTATAACTGCAGAAACATTTATTTAAGAATTCCGTAGTTCTAGTCTAGCTTCTTCTTGTGTGTTAGGCTACTAATTTTTTGTGAACTACCAGTGCATATTTGTTGCTGTTTGGAAAATATGTACAGAATGCTCCAAAATATACAAGGCCATGAGAGGAATACAAAAATAAAGAAATGTATTTCCTAACTTACACAGGATGAAACAGTATGGAGTGCGTGGTGATAGCTTGTAAAAAAATTGTCGACATTGTGTTTTCAATTTTTCCGTGAAATTATTACGGTGTGTGTAATGCTACCTTGAAAATCGTCGATGAAATGCCATTTATTTAAATGAAATAAAAAAAATACTTTGTATTTTATGGGTTTGACACAATTTAGAGTGTTAATGGTTAAAATTAAGTGGCACAATATTAGTTGAAGAAATTACAAACAGCAGTTGATTTTCATGATGGCATTACCCCACTGTAATTCACCTAAGGAAAAATTGGAAATATATTTTCGACTTGCTTTTTCAAAAGTCGTAGCCAAAGACTAAGGCTGGAATTCATAGTAGGGATATAAGTAGTACTAGAAATAGGCGCTACTTATATCCGTGCTTAAGTGCAGTTCTCAATTCATAATGCTAGAAATAAGTATTGCTTTTTGTGACCGCGTCAAGTAATGAATGCTTCATGAAGTATACTTCAAATAAGTACTTCTCAATATGTATTTACAGTCACAAAATAAGTGCTACTTTTTTCACAAGTATTCATAATCAAATAAGCATTGCTTATCTAAGCATATAAGTGATACTTTATCAACTCTGCTCCCTAGGTGACTTAAGTAAAGCATTTGTATATAATAAATATGTTATGTAAGGGATTCCTTCCTTCACATTTATATTTATTCCACATGTTTAACAAAAAGAGGCATTTAAAAAGCTAGGCATAAAACGTACATGGAACAAAACAGAAAAATAAAAATTCAACAGACACAGTTACAATCATAACCTCATTTCTTAACTTTTTTTCAAACGCTTCTTCGTGTTTTGGTTCCTTAAAGAATTTTGTATGGTAATCATATCCCTAGGAGTTAGTTTAATTTGTTAATTCCATTTCAATATGAACTCAACATTTCGTTACATTTTACCTACATACAGTAATATAATGAAAACATTGCAGATAAAATAGTTTAAAATCCACCCATTTTGTCCTAGGCCTATCTAGGTCTACGAACATTACACCCAGTAAATGTCTACACAATAACATCAGTTTATGTAAGGACCTACTTATAAAAACAAGAATAATAATACTTTAATTGAAGTGAACTAAATTTAGCGTCGCCTATAACCTAAATAACTTTTCGTCAAATGGTAGCATGACAGATTGGAAGCTGACACTAAACTAATTACGTGATCAAAACATTCAAATTTAGTACACAAGATAGTTCACTTTATCTCATCATATTCGAGAGTCGCAATATGTTCAAAGTCTGTTCTGAGATAGGTTATGGTATCAGTTGGTAGGCAAAACACGTCCGGCAGGCCGTTTATAAACTGTATTTCAAACGCAGCATGAGATGCGGTCAAGAACATGTTCAGGATGTATAATATAAGAGCATTTCATTTTAAGTCATCAACAGACGCAATGTTAGGACCAACTTGTAAAAAATAGCATTATATTAACTTCATTGAAGCAAACGAACGGACATGTGTTAGCCTATAACCTAACAAAATTTCCGCACAATTCATAGCAATAATATAATGGAAGCTTCCCAGTATTGAATTTGATAAAAAGGTAATCATAAGCTCAGAACATTACAATTTTAGTACACTTTACCACTTCATTCACAAAAATTACATGTGCTCGAAACCAGCTTTGCGATATGAGGTTATGTTGTCAGTTGGTAAGCAAAATATGTTCGGCAATAATAAGTCGCATATATGAACGTTAATTTAATCATAATTTGCATTCGTACGCTGAATATCAACTGAAACACAATTAAGCATAATATTCTAATCAACAAGTATGCAGCACGTTTTCATGCAAAACGTATTTTTCAGCGAGTCGAGTTGTGAATGTAATCTTTAATTTCACAGTTAGCAAACTGCATGGATACAAAAATATGTTAACACATTAACTAACACGTTGTTTACCTTATTTTTGTTATTTAATTTTGAACGTGCATTAAAGTAAAAGAAAAATACTTTCAAGTGGAATTGACAATCAAAGGACTGCTGTAATTCAAATACAAGTTCAGTTGTGTCATGTTTGTACTGATATTGTAGAGATGCTTATTTGGTTACTTCATCAAGTACAACTTGGCTTGTTTCAGTTTTACGTCGTGAAGTAGGCGTTTATGAATTCATTGCTGAAATACGTATTGCTTAGAGAATAAGCATTACTTCACAAAGTACTACTTATTTGCCAAACAAGTCTTCGACTATGAATTCCAGCCTAAGACGCGAAATGACGTGGCTCGAGACTGTTGATATCAGTGCCGTGTCTGTTTGGTTCCTGCATGTTACGGCAGGTTTCCTATTGGCCTGGCTGCCGATTGTCAGAGCAGCTGCCTCACGCTGATTGGCAGTAGGTGTTTCCGCCATGTTGCTGGCCAGGGAAGTCATTTTGCTGGCGTGTGTGATTAAGTTCGCTGTCCTACCGGCAATTTCACTTCTGTATTCCTAAATATTCTGTGGCATCGGCAAGCAAAGTTAACACGCCCCATCCTGACTCACCTTGTAGGTGCAGGGGACAAAGAATAACGTGCAGAAGAAAGCCAGACATAAAATGACCCTGTCACGTGAGTCTTTTCCGCTGACCCAGTTCACCTCCTACTGCCGAGAGAACAATTTTCTTCCAGCCAATTGTTAAATCTTGTAGTGGACAACGCCTGATTCGAGTTCACTGGAAAGATTCCCCCTCCCCCTCCCCCTCCACCTACTACTAGCTCACTTTGAGACGAAACGAGAAAATAACTGCTTGGCTGCTGATGGAGCAATTTGGACGCCAAGAGCCAATAACAGCAAAAACCTCCTGCCACGTCGCTTCCTAAAAAAAATTACACTTTAGTGCTTTACTGCGAAAGAAAATCGGATTGCTACAACAAACGTCAGTCGCTCAGTTTAATTGTTTCACTAACATCAGAGTCTATCAAATTACACTTTAGGGCAATCGTCTTTGTTAATAAGGGAGAAATATAATTGTTGGATACTAAAGGTCGGACTTCAGTAAGAACTTCGTAATTTTACATTTACACCGATACTCGTACTAGGTAAAATACATTACTTCATATGACATTTTCGTCCCGTGAGAATTTATTATATCCTATAATTTTACATAGTCGCATGCAGAAATCAAAATTCTAATTCTTCAGAATTTTCTATAAACAAACTAACAGGAATAAGATCATAACAACTGAAAATAAAATTCACAAAGTTCTCGATGAAAACTTAAAAATCATTCATGCACATGATTAAGTTATTTAAACATTAATAAAAATAACGTAAACTGTTCTTACATCCCTCACTTTAAATAAATGTGATACAGATATAATAAAATGTAACATGGATACTAACAACATTACGATTAAACCATCGGATGTAAATTTTATAACTAAATATTTATCAGACATATGTAATTACCTTAACACACTATTTATACAAATATGACAACAATAAACGGATAGTATTAAGGGGGGGGGGGTAGAATGCAACGATTGCCTAAAAGAAGAACCCCGAGAAAACCACCCGGGCCAACAGAAACTTTTCATTTATCTCCAGGTGAGAAGACCAGGAACCCCCTCGTCCATTTTTCCCTTAACTGGGAATCGAACCAGTAGCCGTGATTGAAGGACCACGTTAGGACCTTTGTCCAACCTAAAACTGCTGGAAATATCTGTATTCCATACACCCTCCGCCCTTTCCTCACCAAGTCCTACTATTTCTTTCAAACATATTCAAATTCAGACAAGATAATGCAGTCTTTTGCAATCTTGGTGAGCAACTAAAAACAGAATTTTATAAAAGTGACAGTGCTTCTCGAGACGGTATTGTTCAGTATGTCGTCTAACCCTTCGTCCTACATCTTCACAGAGTGTATTGGAAGTGGGCGACGAGTACGGTACAACAAACAGTACACACACTGACCGAGTTTAATGAGAATCAACATTGTTACAGCCAGTATTCCTACACACGGTATTATCATCCGTTTACGATGCACTGTATGTTGGAAAATTCCACGCCAATATTTTGCATAGAAACAACACGCACATCTTGAACAAACAATAACTTACTGGCATGACTCGCAAGCTGGATCGTGTTGCTGTGGAACAGGGCCATTATATGAGAATGTAAGGTCCAGGGCAACATAAATCGGAAGCGCCCCCCCCCCCCCAAACCAACGGTTTTTATTCCTTTTTAGATTCAGTTGAATTTTTTAAGATATGGCATATTTATCTTAGTATTGGCATGTAGTCACTAATATAAACATTACAAGCACCACAATTAAACGCATTCAGTTCACACAAAAATATTATAAATAGATATGCGAGCAAAGCAAAAATAATGTAAGTTACTAAAATTCAGTTCTTACAAAACTAAATGAATACTTCGTATTGTTGTGCTACATTCGATTCAATTATTAATAATTATTTTTTTTAATTCAAAAGTGAGGCCCCTTATAGAATGTGAGGCCCGGGGAAAATCCCCCTCTCCCCCCCCCCAGAAGCGGCCCCACAATGCTAACGATCCAACCCGCGCACGTTATGCAGTAGTTCATCACGCAATGTGCATTGTGGTGCAGAAACGGTCCATTTTCGGACCTGTACTCATGTTATACCTTTCTTTTTCTAGATGCGAGGATGGTTCCCCCAAAGTACTGACCTGCAATTTTGCAACATTCTGTACTTTTAAAGTCAAATTTTGGACGCTTTTGCATTACGTGCAGCTGACGCATGCCGAGCAAGGCATATGCCTAAATATTCACGAGGCGAGGAGAATATTGTGTTAGCACATGACGAAACAGCGGGCGAGTTACATCTACCGTGGACGAGCGGAAATTTCTCGACTCGCCGAGGTTATAAATTCTCGGCGCGGCAGATATTAGGCGAGAACCTTTCTCGGCCGGGCCGGGCGCCACTTCAACTCTCCTGCCCGCGGAGGGAAAGTTATTGCAGCCGCGAAGGGGCCCCGTAGTCCCCGCCGACACCGGCGTATATCGGATTAGCCGCGCTGTATAAACCCAGACGGCCCGCGCTAACTCGCGCAACGGAAACAAAGAATCTAATTTACCGGAGGGCCAGATACAGCAAGGTTTGGCGCGGGAACCTTTAAATACCCCCCCCCCCCCCCAACAAGTCCCTTGGAGGAGTGACGGAGGGAAGAGAAAAGAGAGACGTTGTTTGGACGACGACGTAATTCGTGATGAATACGAAACAGAAGAGACGAGCGAAGTTGGCCAACAAAAACAAGCGGAGACTTAGCAAGATATCTGGAGGCGGGTGGCGCAAAAGTGGCACACACGACAGTGCCGACGTCTGTAAGAAGGTACGATGATCTTTCAAAGTGAGTGAGAGATTTTGGTCAGCGCTTAACATCGAGGTCTTTAACGCTGGTGAGGAGTGACATGTGAGTATGGAGCAGCACCGGAATGAAGGGGTGGGGGAAACGGGAGATCCCCGAGAAAAACCGCCGACCAACGGCATCTTCCGGCACGATTCCTACATGTGAAAATCCGGGGACCGGATTCCCCGCCGGGAATCGAACCCGTATCGCCTTGGTGGGAGGCGAATAGTCTGACCGCGGCCTATTCTTTCAATGAGTTGTGCAATGGGAGTGCACGACTGGATGCGAGTTTTTTTTTTACATACCTACTTCATTGCTATGCAGATATCTGTCCAAGGATACTTAAGAAAATTGAAAAATATAAAATCAGAGTATGCTCATCAGTCGCTAGTCGTGTTCTCTGACATTGTTTTTCTTTGCCTGAAGACGGGAACACATTCCAGCTCACAGAACTTCGTTGTTCTGTTCTTGTCTGTAAAAGTATTGAGTTTTGTTTCGCCTCACCGCTGTGTCGTATTTTTGTAGTTCATATATTTTACCAGTTTGTTCTTTTCCAAAGCAGATCTCAAAACTGAGCGGTCTGCCTTCGTGGTGTCTGGAGACATTTCTTTCTTACTTTCTTATTTGACTGTCCTTTGTTTTTATTTGACCCGATCCCATCTTGTTGACTAAAAGGTACTCTGATGTTATGCTTCCCTATTATCTTCTCAGTTTTCTTTGCAATACATCTGCATCGCAATGAATTATGTCAAATAAACTCCATCCAGTGCAAGTAAGCTAGATTGTAGTTCTTAAGATTGCATGGTAGATAAATAAACGCTGAAAACCTCAACCGATTTGTACGTATTTTTCGAAGCCAATATGGATAAAATACTCAACGACAATGCTAGATATTGGTGTTTGCCAACTTTATGAGTAAAAATTTATCCGGAATTACTAATTCATTACGCATGATCTCTTGTGCCGCAGTTAAATGCACGAGGTTCCAGCGTCAGAGATTGTGCCTCAGAAGTTCGCAACACTGGAAACAATTTTGTTTAAAATGTTGGCTGAAACTATTGTCTAGGATCGTCAATGTTTAACTTTCGCAAATTGACTTCAAGAAACCTACAGTTATATATTAATGCTTTCAGCGTTGAATTCTGTACCACGCCCTCTTAAAGTATCGTCGACTAAGAGGTCATAAGTGATGAAACCAGCACAGAAAGGGAAGAGGTATTAAAGTGGCCGCCTGCAAGGTCGCTGTTACAAGATTATCCCAAAACTGCCCAATGCGTATGGCGGATATCTGCTTAGGAACATAATTCAAAGAACGTTACACGTACATGTACCCATAACGTTCATCACTAACTATTTAAGCATATTTTAAAGTTAGAGTTGGTGAAATTTTGCGAATTCAATGAGCTGCATGTAAGGATCAAATATCCTATGCATACTCAAGCTCTGTGTATTCGTTCATTGTCTGCTGTTCCACTGAGTAGCAGCTAGTGGACAACTGGTCAAGACTTGAGTATTCATAGAATATTTGATTCTAACATGCAGGTCATTGTATTCGCGAAATATCACCATCTCTATTTATGGTGGGTGAAAATGGGTGTTTCTGCTGGCAATTCTCGGTATGGTATGAAAGTCTTGGCACATAATACAGGATGTATCAATAAGAATCATCCGATTTGTCACGTCTGTATTTCAGAAACTAATAAACATATGCAAGTAATTGTTATTTTTGCTGAAAGGGAAACACACAAAGTTTTTTTTTCATGTGTGTTCCATATGCCCCCTCCTTTTTTTTTTTTTTTTGTTCACGCACATATCTCAAGTCGCAGAATACGTATGAATTTTTAGAATCGGATGATTCTTTTTTATACACGCTGTATTTTAAAGGGGAGAGACGTATACATGGACCTTTATCTTTATATCTCATCATATAGGAATAGAGTTACCACTGATTGTCTAATAGAGGCGAGTCGTCTGCACGAAGACTGCGCTCCAGTTCTATGACTTGCACCTAGAGGCTAAGGTGAGGCATTATGCGCTTGCTGTGTCATCCTTACCGCTTCCACACTTCTAGGCCTTGAACACTGAAGATACGTCCACCAAGGCGGACACCTTAAGAAACCATCCTAGCATTCGTCTGGAGTGGTTTCAGAAACCATGCAAAACCGAAATCATTATGGTCGTATCGGGAATCTAACCGGTGTCCTTTATAATGTGAGCCATAGCACCTTTAACCACTGAACTACTTTGCCCGGTGTCCGTAAGAGGACTGGAACGTTCTCATCGCAAGTAAAATCTTCGTTATCTTATTATATCTGTAGTAGGTACCGCTTCTTTCCTAGCCGTTATTTATGCCTACATTTGTCCTAGCGTAAAAACAATTCATTGATAAATAAGATGATTTATCGCGGGGAAATTTGACTGTTTGCTGGGTTTCAACGTACGTTCAGCTTAACTTTTCTGGCTTTAGCTTGTATTTGGAGCGGTTTCCCTATTTGACTGAACTAATAATAATCATTCGCTATGGTCATATTTTATTCCTGCTATTAGTCTGCAGAGATCTACGTTGTGTCAGTAAATCGCCCAATCATACTTGTTGCAAGAAACAGCAGTGTTTTCAAGGGTATGCTGGCACAAAATATTTTTGCGATATACCACCTTCTCTATTCATTAAATTTGCACGCCGGTTTGGCAAAGTCATGACGTGTACGCCGCATGGACATGCAACTAACTAGTGTAAACTCACTTACTACAAATTAAATAATCCATACTGCAATAACATGTCTTTGGCTGATTCAATAAGTGCGTTAAAACCTTACGGGACAGTTTTGTGTTGTTCGTCTTAATCGAAAAGAAATATTGCAAATGTCAGTAATTTCCTGAAATTTTACTCACGTTCACAGCAGTGTGAATAAATAACATGTTTTGTAAAGTAAGTGCCGAATTTGATACGCTCAGTTACGTTACTGATTCGAAAACTTAATGCACTTGACGTATTTACTTGAAGTTAAGAGTAATACTTTCAACCTTGCAGTATATATAAAAAATAAAGACAATTGGTAATAAGAAACTTTCAACATGCTTTGTGCTCAGAATGAAATTGAAGTAACCAAAATTCATTAAGTCACGCATTTTCCGCTCTTACACAACATAATTTTTCGTTTTAATGAAATACGTTTCAAAAATGTTTCCTTTATTTAGCGTGTTTTCTCGAACATAGGGAAAATATTAGGCTAACTAAGATAATTTGGAAACAAAGATGCATTTTAACGGCATAGTTTCATCAACTATTCAGCTGGTGAGTCCTATCAAAGAAATTTATTCACAAGCAGCTTATTTATTTTTAATAATCTCCCTGACTGCCAAGATAAAACTATAACTAAACAAAGTTTGGCACACGAACAGTTTCAAGCGCACATGAATATGTACGATGTTAATTATTTTGAAAACATTTAAACTCAATTGAGGTAACTGAACTACTTGTTTGTATAGTTGTTCGAAAATTAGGTTTACCCTCTCAGCAATGCACATGCATAGAAGTAAGTAGTATTTGTAATAGTGATAGTAGCATGGGGGATGAGGAGAGAAAGAAGTGTAGGTTAACGAATATAAGCAGTACCAGTAATTACACACAGTACAAACGAATTTTTAACAAGTTTCCCGACAAGAAACCACATGCCACTTTCACGTAATAAAGTATTATATTTTATATTGCCATGTTCACGCTCAATTTTGATTATGATCAATATATTTTTATTTAGTTAGCACAACAGTTTAATAACAAGTTTCATTCTTTTAATTCTCAAATAAGCAATACGAGTGTGCATTGCGAAAGTAACCATCTTATGTGCTTTAAAAATTTGTGAAAATCATAAAAATTAAAATAATTTTTCTTACTTCCAACATCTTACGTGACATACTGCTGTTAATAAGTATCGGTACGTAACAGTATTTTTTATGTGCGTTATGTTGTTTACGGTAGTTAAGTTTACTATAAAATCTACGTAGGTTGTTGTGAATGATTCACAATAATAAGTTTTTAAGAAGCATTGTCTACATGCTGAAGAAATATTCGGTACAAATATAAGCTAACGATTTTTTTCTGTAAAATGGCTTAAAGAGCGATATAGTGAGCGCCGGTAAAGATATGTCGTGATTGCTGAGGAAACTGAGCACCCTGAGAAAACATGCCTGCCAACGTGCACATATCAATAATATTTTATAAATAACTATTTGAAGACTGTGTACTAAGACTTTTCTGAAAGTAAGGTTTGTTTTTTATCTGGGCATTATTATTATTATTAGTATTATTATTCAAGTGTGTCGTCACTTACGCTATCAGATGAGACACTGATACAAGTACGCTGAGATGTCCACAAGGGCGGGGAGGGGGGGAGGTAACGACACAGACTGCGTGATTATCATTTCAGGAAAGGAAGAGTGTTGCTAAAAAAAACTGTAAACACAAATAGTTTCTCAATGACATACATAACGGTCTTGGCGTCATTTACACAAAAAAGCTAATTCTATATATTTTCCTTGATTTTTTAAAGTATAAAAAATAGCATTGAAATGTGTTGTAGTAGATAGTCCGTAACTATAATATATTACCTAGTGTTTCGGTTGGGAGGGGGGCACCCCTGCAGTACGTATGTACCGTCAACCGAAAGTTTAGTTCAGAAAACTTAATTTTCGATGCCAAGATTTAGGCAATGTGTTACACCACATAGTTTCGGGAACTTCACGTCAACGATAAATGGCAGAAAATAACACGAGTCAGTCAATAGGGCTATATATGTATTACATTACATGTATCTTACATACTATACAAAGTTACATATATTATATACAGAAGTCATTATTAATTATTTTGTTTACGAACGAAAATTAAAATGAATGCCAAGTCAATAAAATATAATATTAGTTACTTATTTGAAGACTGGCAGTAGGCCCATGCATGTAAGAGTTTTTAGATAAAATTTATTTAAAGTAAGTACGTCCTTCAATACTTTATTGCAGAAATGCGTTTCACCATAAATATATGTTAATGTCTTTCTTCCCGTCAGTTCTGGGAGTGTTAGTTACTTTTATTTTTAAGTCGATCCGTGTCATTTCCCTTTTAATAAATCAGTTCTTAAAGTCACATGTATTAATTACCTCATTATGTTCTTACTTTTGAAGTCATACAGAAGCATAAATTCCATTACGTAGGTCTACTTCCCTTGTTTTGCACCCTCAGGAAGCAATTTCCAATAACTCTGGTACAAAAATTGTATTTATAAACTGAAACCAAAACATTTACATATTTCTAAGTTTTAAAAAAAATTACGAAAATTTCCATACGAACTTTTATCCCCTATTCAACTCCTTCAAGAGAATAAATTTCAGGACATCCTTTCTTAGTGTTCACCTACGTAATATAAGGAACACCGGTAAAAAATTTCACGCTTTTAGGCCCATCGGTTTAAACTATGCGTTGTCTACTAGTCAGTCAGTGTTGACAGTTTTATTAAGTAGATACATTGTTCTG
Organism: Medauroidea extradentata; assembly: GCA_003012365.1. Classification (NCBI taxonomy): domain Eukaryota; kingdom Metazoa; phylum Arthropoda; class Insecta; order Phasmatodea; family Phasmatidae; genus Medauroidea; species Medauroidea extradentata. The sequence continues at coordinate 25,244 of PNEQ01114629.1, read as the reverse complement.
TTGACATATTCAAATATTAATATGTACTAGCCATTGTATAAACGGAAATGATGGTATTTGTCTTCAGTGTTACTTAAAAAATTCTATTATACTGTTTAAATTGATTATGTTAAAAAATCTAGTTGCATAATTCATCACCGTGGTACTCGCCACTAGTGATACTGTGCACGTAATCTTACTTGCGTCATGAAACGTTAATTACAAACTCAGGTTTCCGTCAATGATTTTCTCGCAGATTACACCGCCCTCAAACATCAGTTTCCCAAATCCATGTTTTCGAAACTGTGCGTTCGGCAGACGTTATAAATGAACGGACAGACATTCGTTCCTGACATACCAAGTGAAGTTTCTACGACGTGTTCCACTCTTGAGCGCAGCGTCCAGCCTCCGCCCGCCAGGAACATTAAACTCTCCACCTACGAGCATCTCGCGCTCAAAGCTATCACATGAACGTGCTGGCCAGTCTCGCCCTACTTGGCTCCCTTCATCCCCGCCTGGCATGTCGATAAGGTCGTGTCTGCACGGTGATAGCCGGTGATTGTGGTAAGCGTCGCGGCGTCGTGCAAGCGTTGGTCTGCCATTACGGCTACTGATGACAACACACGATACAGACTCACCTCGTGCGACCACAGGCACTTAGTGACACAGCTGCCACGACGTCAGCAGATGTAAACCACACATTGAGAGGAAAATTTCATGAAATAAAATCTGATTTGTTCAACGTAACCAAATAATTTGTAATATTTTCATGCTACTATTTTGCTAACCCGAACTACAACATCTCGTTGATACAACTAAAATACGAAAAATGTTTAGAAATACATGTAGCTATGTTTTCAGATACGTAAATATATACACACATTTAACATATATACGTACATAGTTACATACATACGCATACGCACAATGTGTGTTGGTGTGAGAGAGATACAGCATAAATATAAGCGTATACATAAATGAAAAATATAAGCTTATACATAAATGTATGTACACATTAAGACTCAGACTTCGGTCGAGTGTGATTTATACGTTACTCTAATAACGGTCAGAATGAACGTTAGCAATTGATGCACGCATTTAGGTGCATGCCATGTAAAATGCGGGACCAATATGTATTTTAATTTTTGTTACCTCTTTTCTTTTTTGTTGGAATTGTTCTATTGGAATGGTTTCTATCGGCTCTACTTTTGTTAAAACACAAATTCGCTGCTTACGTTAACAGTCACATACTAGACCATTTGTGGTTAGACCGAAACCTTGTAGGTGATTTCTGACGAGAAAATATGTCGAAAACACAACACGACTTATAGCCTGAAGTTATTATTAAAGAAGGTCCACTTCCTTGAAGTAAGTGGTTTAGGACTAATTTTGTAAATATTAATAATAAACTACGTGATAGTACACATGATTGTTTTTGTATAAAGTATACGTGAATGAAGCTGTTAAAAGTGTTCGCATTTTGTAGTATTATTCGCCTAACATTAATTTTTAAAAGCAGTAGTGGGATCATTGTTCTTGTTGCTTTTTAGTCTACATTTTTTATAGAGCAATAAATAAAATATTGACATGAACAAAAAAGGTTGCTTTGTGTTACGTTCTCAGGAAATTAGTTCTTATTATTGAAATTCCTTTTGTAATCTGTTCAGAAGCTGAATAATAACGCCTGCCGTTATGCAACCTGCGTAACGTACGCTAGACTATTTGCATAAGACTTGGGAAAGTACTCTGATATATCGTTCTGTTGGTATTTATACCCTGTATGTTGTGTCAATTATAAAGACAATTACCGTGTTACGACAGGAGAATAGTATCAGAAACAACGACACATTAATAATAAAAATACGAATTTAACCTTGTAAATTACAGCAATTTATTACAAGTACTGGTTTTAAAACAGACATTGTTGCGGTATTAATGTTCACAGTAACTGTTACACGTAGCTTACAGAGGCGACCTACTGTGTCGGCGCACAACTGGCAACACCTAAATAAAGATAGCTATGTTCAAACCAACATGCATGGTGTGTTTCGAATTCGCATTAAGTTTATTATTTAATTAGATAACGGCACCTACTGAACTAAATGTAGGCTCCGAACCACTCGTTTAACCGACTAGGTGTACATAAGTGTCATACTAGGGGCTGGGATGGGATGCCTTAGTGATTACGGCAACGATAACTTTCGAATTAAGTCGCAGCCGTCCATGGTTGCCGGCAAAAGTTCCTGCAATCGTTAATCATGGGTTTCGTTCACGAAACTCTTTTAAACACCAAACTAGTAAAAAATTAATGTTTATTATTCCCGTGTACTAATGTCAACAAAGAGCTTTCTACAACGTTGCTAGTTGTGTGCTGACATCCCATGTTGCTTCTTTAAAGAACGCTGTAACACGTTTGGATAAACGAACAATAACACCGTACTGATTAATGTTTTAAAATCTGCAGTACTTCCAATAAAATTGCTGTAATTTGCAAGGTTATTTTCGTGTTATTTTCTACTGATTTGTCATTATAATATTACTGATACTATTATCTAGTCGTCACTCAATGAATGTGTGACAACTTACACGGCATAGCCTAAATGCATGTTTGACAACTGACACGACATAGCCTAAATACCAACTGAACAAAAGTGCAGAGTACTCGCCCAAAGACAAACCGCCTAACGTATGTTACACAGTTTGAAAAGTGGCAGGTGTTATTACTCAACTTTTGAATAGATTATTAAGGAAATACATCGAGAACTCATGCCCTAAGAACGTCACACAAAGCAACCCTTTTTGTTCATCTCAACGTTTTCTTTATTAATAAATCTAAAAAATTAGATTAAATAGCAGTGTTTCCATCTTGGGTTTCCACGTTTCGAACAAGTACCGTGATACTACTACAGCATTTATTAATGTTAGAGCGATGGTATTACCAAATGCAAACCAACACTTAGAACAGATTCATTCACGTAAACTTTATACGAAAAATTGTTGTAATACATCAAGTACTTCTTATCTGCGTTAACAATAGTATTCCTAATCCATTTACTTAAAGGCCGTGTACCGTCCTTATAAATAACTTTAGGCTATAGAGATATATATGTTTTCGACATCAGAAATTACCTTCCAAGAGTTTTCGTCTAGTTAGGAATCATCTTGTATATCGTACACCAGTTTTGGAACAGTAATCTCAATCCATTGTGTGCACAGTCATTAATGTTTAGTTAGGTGAATAAACTATGTGTGTACATCTCCAAAAGTTTTTCTGTCTATTATATTATGTTAGTTAAATAGAATATGTTTAAGCTCATGTATATTTTAGTACACAACTTACGTTAATGCAACAAATAATTTACTGTGACGAGAGACGTGAAGCGAATTGATACCATCTTCCAAACATCGGGGTGTGATCATGAGAACTCAAGATTGACGGTGAATGAGTGATATTAAGTGTGGTAATAAACAAGGACGGGGTGTTCTTAATTCACTTCGTGACATTTCCCCTACTTTTCCTTCAGTTATCCCCACTATTCTACAAAGTTTGAACGATCACGTATACAGCAAGTACTCGATGATTATTTGAATGCATTTCTACTACATTGTTCAGCAACGAAAGACATGCGCATGTTTTTCAGTACTATGCGGGAAACATCCTCCGTAATGGAGACCAAAATTGTGTAAGGCTCTCCGTTGTGAACAAAAGCCTAAGTAAACACGAGGTCAAAATATCTCATTCACATAATTAAGGCGTCATAAATAGCTCATCATAAAACGTTACTTAGGCAAATTGACCATTTGCTTACACATTTGGTAGAAACTATTTTCTAGGTTTTTTATGCCCGTTTCGAAAAACCTGCCTATTTGAATTTACGTTTTGAGCGTAGATTTATATAACACGTCATCTTTCAGTGCTGTTTTCTAAAATGATACCCGAGCAGAGCTGTTATCAGTGTCGTTATGTGAAGAGAGAATATTTTCTAGAAATATCCTTTGTCAAGGAAAGTTCAGGGGACAATATCGATTGAGATACGAAACAGAACTGCAGCTGCCTGAATTTGAAGGGGAAGTTTCCTTAATGTCGTGTTACTAAATTTCTCCGTAACATTAATGCTATGTTACGTACTTAAAATGAAAAGTAAGTAGGAAATAGGCCATGTGTTAACAATTAAGATCACATTTGTTTATATGTCTTTACTGTTTTGGTGCGTGTAGTCGTAATTGGAGAATAACTAATTATTTACTAATTTCAGTCTCCTCTCAATAAATACAGATAACAGTCCACTATCATTAAGCTTTAAAAATCCTTTTAAGTAATGCTTTATGTTACTATTGGCTCTAAATTACAAAATCGTCACGGAAGTTAGTTACAAGTAAGCAAACATAATGTCATTAAATCTAGAACATTTTGTACAGTAACCAACTAGCAGTGACTAAGAAATAACTGTACTTTTAAGCATGCAGGTTGTACGAATCCTGGGTTTTCTTCGCATAACTAGCCGTGTATCATTCTGAGTTTTTGGGTTAGAATGCCGTGACGCAGCATGTTTTGTGAAAGCAATTCCCACGCGGATGGCGAGTTGGGAACTCGGGTCATTAGGGAGCTTCGCCTAGCCATCATCGTTATCTCCCACACTTAACTTTACAGCCCCCCCCCCCCCTCCTTTACCCAACAGCTTACCAGACAGCTTCTCATCAAGCAGTTTGCTCCAGGTAACGTGTTATATGCGCTTTTCTGTAACGGGAAAGAATTATCGAAGGAAAATCGGGAGTTTTTCGACGTCCCCTGTGCTTACCACACTTAACACTCTACTAAGAAGATACCAAACCTGTAGGTGGTTACGGGTTTTAATTGTCCGCATATTAAACGGAGAAAAGAAGTGGAGAGTTATTTATTATTCGTAAGAATCTCTCCTAGTCAAGTTCGTAAAATTAGTAGGTTGATCCATAATTCCATGGATTGTTCGCTAAAAATAATTTATAAACTGTCAGAATAATTCCGGATTGAAAAGTTTACTTTAAACGCTCATCGCACTGAACTGAACGAAGACGAAGCGGTCGCCATATTGAATAGTCGTTTGTTTGAATTTAGAATAGTCCTATGGGCTTACCAAATGAGTTTAGAACCTGTATACTGACAAGGTATTTCAGACCATGTGTACGTATAGAATACATACGCATACCTCTTTGTGTTTGAAACATTCCTAATAAAGTTCTTTGATGGGTTAAATTACGTCCTACACGGTGTCTCTTCGTTCATGCCATGCTTATACGTCAATCTGGATTGCAATTTTACATTAAACACGTTTTCAGTCTTTGTTCATTCCTCGTTCGTTCTGTATTGTCACTAGTTCGTGTTCATTCATGGCAGGCCGTAATTTTACGCTAAAAGTGCTACATTTGTTCACACAGTGGAAGAATGAAACATTGGCAAACAACAAACGAATCGTACTTGGGGCAGTAGTGAACTTCAACTAAAACGTAGTATTTTATTTATGCTCGCTCTATAGGCCTATATAATGTTTATTCAGTGTAGCCAACTGCAAGACCGAATATTCACACTCAGATCGTATCTCAGTTTTTATTCAACAGTACAAACAAAATTTAAAAAGAAACCTATACTTATTAAAAAAATTAATGAGGTATTGTTTTTAGGAAATATGTAAGGAAACAGACCTCTGTTATATTATTATGGTTCTCGTTTACGGTTAAGTGAATATTGTTTGTTCTGCCGACATGTATGAATTTTAACATACTTCTTAGCTTAGGTGTTAGGAATTTAGCTCTAACATATATTTTCCTTAGTGAGAAGCATCTTCACGACATAAAGACAGTACCTATCAGTACCTTTTTAAGGTCAATTATTACTCACATTCTAAAAGTAACCAAAATTTAAATAGGTAATTCAATACTGAGAACTTACATAAAGTAATTTTTATAAATGTTTTCCAAACGTATACTGTAAAAAAATACTTCCTAAAATGTTTGGGAAGTAATTAACCTAAACAAAGCCTGGGACAGTTACCATAATTCCGCCTCGTAAATATGCGAACTTTTACATTGGTTACAATACAAGTCAGATAACATAAGCGTACATGACTGTTTTATAAAAAAAAAGTTTAGGAGTGCTACCATGGATGTCTGGAAAACAAATATACCATTCCTACTTTCTTAGCGCTCCAATACGAACGATTGGAAAATTTACAAACTATTTTAGAGTGTATTTATGTAAATTAAGGACATTATCTGCATCGTAGTTTGTAAAGAACAAGTGACAACAGACAGTAACAAATACCGTCATAATTTGTTCTTTCAAAGTAAGACTCTATCAATTCCATAAAGATCGCACAAATTTACTATGCGTCAAAATTCATAGTTAGCACATTCTTCAAGGTACATGGCGTGGCCTTGCGCATTTACAACCACACTCGTACTATGTATAACAATTTAACTAGAGTTTTAAAACTAACGCCTACCTTCTCTCTCTCTCTCTCTCTCTCTCTCTCTTTCTCGCTGTTTAACACTCCTGCTCATGTTTCTAGTTTAATAGAGACAGAAATGCTTCCTTCTTACCGCAACGTCTTCCAAAAATAACGAAATATTTCCACAACGCCTGTGGTAGAGCTCTTCCAGGTGGTCTCAAGCTCAATCCCAGACTAATACAATAAAGGAAGTTGTCCCCTTCCTCTGTAATTTCCCGTTCTCTCAACAAAATAATATTTACGTCGTTTATGAATACAAGGCTGTCCGATTTAATCTCATGTATCTCACATAATCGAGTTTGGGCTGCTTAAAACCGGAATGATTTATTCCTAACATGCAGAGCTCCAGCGAAGAAATGCACCAAGGAGTCTGGATTGCATCCGCCTAATGCAATTTGTTCCAGGTTATTTAATTAGAGAGGTTCTACGACAGTAAAAAAGACGGATGAATATGCAGCCAACATTACATTATTATAAGCAATGACAATTAACTTTAATTTTCGTTCTTTGGTGTAAGTGTTATCGGAGAAAAACTAAATATCGCCTTCAAAAGACCGCCGAAATGATTTGCGTTCGCTGTGACGACACCTAGCTAGGCTGTAACTGCTAGCTGCCCAAGTAGTACCGTTAAGTATGGCAGAAAGTTCGTCATTTCGAGGCTGAAACTAACTGAAGACGTTTCACATCGTGTATAGTATCAGTGTGCTAACAGACCCTTTAAATACCTGGAAGTTATTGGTTCCTGTCCTGAAAAAATGAGAATAAAAAAGTCTGATAACAAAATAACAATGTGCAAAACCGATCATGCGAGATGGCAAGAATAGACATAAGCACGGCAAAATTACAATTATTTCATAATCCCTCACTGTAGGAAAACGTTGGCAATTTCACTCATCAAGTGTATGTGAATATTCCCTAACCTTGTGCGAGAAACCTGGTTTCCGAACATGTGTAGTAATTTCTACACGTAAGTGTATTTGCTACACAAAGCACTCAGAAATTTCGCTCGCACGTTATGAAAAATTGTCAAAGAGGGCCGGTGCCAATTTGTAATGAAAAATTACATTGCCAGTTGTGTAACTCTCCTTTACACGTGTGTTGTTGTTTTTCCCTTACATGTAGACGTAATTAGCTTCTATTACATGTACAGTAAATTTACCTCAATTTTTTTACAACTCTCGTTTAGTTGAACACAGAAACTCTAAACTAATATAAACTTGATACTTATTTGGAATAGCTTGCATGATTTTTCTCTCTGCTATTTATTTGTGTGCATAGTGCGTCCAGAAACAACCACATAGTAAGCACACCAAGCGAATCCTAAGATAAATTGTAGACGAAAATTAAGTGGCAAAATGTTGTACGACATATCATGTGCGCAATGTGGCAACACTGCATGGAGATAATCCCGTCTTGCTCTCCACGATCAGGTATTATTTCATGTAGGCCATGTTACGTCAAGTAAAAATAGAATGTTGTTCGGGCTGCTCAGAATTTTAATCTGGACCCATAATATGCAGGTCAGAACAGTAGTAGTAAGATAAGTAAGATATGCATGGAGCGCAAGAGTGGACTAACTACAGTGTTATGTTTCCACATTATGCATATAAAATGTCATCATACAACATTTTGCCACCAACACTTTCGTCTTCAATTTAGCCCAGGATTCGCGTGGTGTGCATAATATGCGTTTGTTTGTGAGCATCCTGTATGAACAAACATGTCCAATAAATAAACCTTTGACCCATGCTACATGACAGCACAGAGCAGTAGGCCTGCGCATGTTCGCCTGACTAGAAGCGGTGGTCTTTAATTCCGTCACATGAAGCGAACAGCGGTGACACAATTTCATATCAATCGCGACGTGAGAAACACAACTTCAAAAAATTGGTACGTATAAAAATGTCCTACTGAAAACCAAGCCAAAAATATAGTTGCTTCTCTGTAAATTTTACTTAAAAGTTAAAATACACTACATTTTAAAATTATTTAATATTTCGATATTTGTGAGAAATTGTATAAAAACAATTGCTTTCCTCTTAAGAGGATTATGTACATGACGCACGAACGGTGTCGTAGCTTGCCTCGTTTATACTTTTCCACGCGTAACCATTAAACTAATTCTGGTTTTACCTCGGGAATCTCCCGTTTCCCCCGCCACTTCATTCCGGTGCTGCTCCATTCTCACCTCATGTCATCCAACATCTCTCACTCACTAATCTAATTCGCAGTGCGTTTATGTACGAAAAGAACATATTTTAAAAGCAGACCACTTATTTGATATACATAAAACAGCTGAAAGTACAAGTTTTATTATTATATTAAATGTGTAATACGTTTACAACTATAAATACGACTTTAAAGTGTCGTGGCTATCATTTTCTGCACGAGGTAGAATGACATTAAACCAAAATATCGTACAACTCAGCCACCAGAGCGAGAAATATCCAACGAATTACACGGTCAAAGACAACCCGAACCTCTTGCGGTTTATGTCAATTTGTAACTTCCCGCCAAGCAAGTTTTGCCCAGTGACGTCACCGCCAATCAGAGAGTTCAAATTCAATTTAAAATTACTGAATTTCGTACGCTTATGGCGGAATTACATTTATTTTTTATTTCGGGTATTGTTCTAAAGTCTCAGCGTCAAAATTGGCGGTATTTGGAGAAGGCAAACGGCACTTGACACCCCAATATTGTTAAGAACAAATAAATTATTTTACCCTTCCTATTAGCTATAATATTTTCACAATAATTTGGCTGAAAAACAGTTTAAATTTCACCATCTTGCACCTGGAAATCCAGTTTTTCCTGGGGAGGGGTGGAACATTCTAGATCCCCCTTCTTTATTGGATGGATTTGTGTTGCTTTATTTGCCACCCTGAAGTTCCGCCCATGAACGTCAAGCACATATGTGTGTGAGAATCAGGTCCTTAGCGCTGGTAAGGTGTCACTTGAGGTGAGTATGGTGCAGCGCCTGAGTGAATGAGCAGGAGAAACGGGAGATCCCCGAAAGAACCCGCCGACCAACTGCATCTTCCGGCACAATTCCCACATGCGAAAATCCAGGTACCGACCCCGCCAGGAATCGAATCCAGATCCTCTTGGTTGTAGGCGAATGGTCTGACAATTTGTCCACCGCTGCCATTTAGTAATAACTAGAGCCACGATTTTATGGTGAAAATATTTTTGCAACATTTGGTTTCGATGCGTCATGTGCACGTCTGCAGGTCTGCTACATCGCCTGTAATTGGATAATTTTACTCTCATTTACCTTGGCAAATTACAGACGTACAAAGTCACAGTAATTTTATTCTGATTGGTGTAGTCAAATGAGAAACGTGTCTGAACAAAGACACGCTGCCAATAACCATGAAGCATAGCTAACGATGTGCTAGAGAGACACTGAAACAAAGTGGGGCAAGAATCTTTTCGTGACAAAATCGTGGCCCTAGTAATAACTCTTCATACTGGCAAGGTTTTCAATTGCATCAAAATGCATGTTCCCATTTAAAAATAAACGAATAAATATAAGCCTCTTTTTACGTCCAAAACAACGCTTCGTTTGTGAGTTGACTGAACATGCTACTTACATTAACAATATCATACAAACACGCATAGTGGAATTTTCTTGTGTGCCTAACATGAAAGTATAATAAGCTATTTTTTCGTCTTCCAACTTCCACTCATTTTCCCTCGGACGAAGAAAGCAGTCAAAATATCGGAAAAACTGTGAACAAAGCTTCATTGCACGGCAAGTCGCACCTAGTCAGGATATTTTGTTCTATCAGAACGCAGAAACGTTGTATGAAGGAGGTACAAGATTCGAAGCACGTAAAAACAAACATCTAGGATCGCCGATAAGAACTTCGGCTCGCCGAAGAAAAACGAATAAGGAGGCCCGGAAATAGGTTTGCTGCTTCATGCAGGACTTGAGTGAATCCGCGAATTCCTTATCCTGCGAAACAGGTTCCTAAACCCCTACCTTGGCGTCTTCAGCCCTCCGCGAGCTGTCTCTTCAAATCGATAGTGATTCCACCTCAGGAGAGAAAGCGAGAAAAGGAGGAGATAAGGAAGGCGGTGCAAAAGGTAAAAAAAACTAGGGAAGAGTGTTTTTAAGGGGCGAAGTTAAAAGGGGCTAGAAGAGGGGAAAAGTTCTGCTCCTTGCGTTTTGACGGTTCGTATGTCATACGTCCGATCGAAAGATCTAGAGCCACCCCACGTTCCTGAGATAAAAAAAAAAAGTTAAATATTCTCACAGGAAGTTTCCTTCCTGTCTACAACCTCTGCCTTCCTTTAACCACCCCTCGCAGGAAGTATAAATGTCCACAAGCTGACGGAAATAAGCGATCTGCAAAGAAAAATTTAAATTTCCTTGGCTTCCCGTTCAAATCCTCTGAGATTCATACCAAGCTTACATCGCACACCAAATATTTCTCACATTTTTTTCGTAGATGTAGGTAGTTTAACTGCACCTGCAAAAATAAACAGTAATCTTTGTTGCCATAGACGAAAAATATTTTCATGGCTCGACTTATTTCTTCCTCTTTTTTTAAATAAAGTAATCTTTATTACAAGTATTCACAAAAAAATGCCCTGACTTCAGACCGTTTTCATAAAACCGAAATCCCTCGATAAATGTTTGCCACGATTTACGAATTATTAGAAGCAAATTCGGATTTATTCATAACTGGAAATGGTTTCATGTGTCCACACGTCACGGTCACCGGACCGTAAAATTCCACTCTACGGGATTAGCCAATAAAGAATGTTTCCTGCGTTCGCTGGAATGATCTGACAAGCGCGTCCGCGCATTTTGCAAACAAATGATTTCAGTAGAAAATCCTATGTGCAAAAAAAAAAAAAGGACCTAAAGTAAAATGTTGTCTCTCACTTCAACGAACACAATTAACAACTTATTTAACGGCTATAACCAAATCAAAATTAATAAGTCTACAGTTTAAAATTTCAAAACCCTTCATTTTATTAATGCCAGACACAAAAATGCACCTAAGAGTTAATGTAACATGATTACTTACGAAACGCACTTGAACCTACGAAAATTTCGAAGCTACAAAAATGATTTACAAATTTTCGCAAGCAACAATTTTGTTGCATTTACAATTATTTTATTGTGGCACAAAACTGAAGGTTTAAAATTACGACATCAAAAACAGAATAAGATAGAAAAATTAAATAAATATGAGAAACTTAGGCACAAACCGGTCAATCATAACGTAATAGGGTTTCTTAACTGTAACATATTGTTGTACACTGCTGTAAAACGAAGTAAAAATTAGTTAAAGGAAATAAATTAGAAATGCCATAGTTGTGTATGTGGCACTTCCGAGGGAAACAGCACGCGTCTTAATTCACCTCAATGCATTGTAAGAATCATAAATCGAGTAATGCCCGTACAATACCGTAACCACGGCCGTAGAACAGGTCTGGACACTCGCCTGGAAACTTGACCCCATTGTTGTTTGGCTGTAGTTCGCTAAGTTACCGATAATTTTATGCGTTTTTGGCGCTGCAGTTATGGCGGTCGGCTCAAACTCCGCCCACTTCCTTTCCGCTAAGATAAACAATTTATCAAAACGTATTTTTTATCAATTTATGAAATACTTTCTTCGCTCACAAATTTAAGAAAAGGCTCCAGCAATCTTTATTTACTTTATAAATTTAACAATGGAAAAAAGTGGACGGAGTTTTGAGTCCGACCGCCCGAAAAACAGCGCTAAAAAGTACAACATTCTCGGTAACTTGACGAACTACAGCCAAACAACAAGAGGGTCAAGCAAAATACATTGTTAGATAGGCGAGTGTCCAGACCTACGATTGTGACCGTAACTAAGCCGTATCAACATTCAGCAACTGTCTCGGTTCCGCAAGTTGTCTGGGATGTAATTGTAAAGTAAAGAAGGCGCATGTACCATATGCATAATTTGACCGCTCAACAGAGTCAAGTGATGTGAAATTTACGTCTCGTCGATAGCGAGATGATTAGAGATGGTGACTCAACTTACACGAGGACGTGTAGTAGCAGAGGAATTGGCCATAGTCTTATTCTACGAACAACCCCATCATTCGCCTGGAGCTATTTCAGACAGCCGTGGAAAATTGTAACCAGGGCCCCAATCAAATATCGCTGCCTGCTATTTGCACCTCTAGCCACGGTTGGATTTGAATAAACCCCACGTTTTTTTTAAGCTGTGAATACGCAAAAAAAGAAATGTACTTGTACCTAAGTATTTCACAGGCGTATATTTACAACCATTTCATACCCATCGCGCGGACTCTTGCACTTAACTGTATGCGTACCGTAAAACGGGGTGAGATTGTGCCAAGTGTAGTGAGATTGTGCCAACCTAATTGTATATCTTTGTTTACATATATTAAAAATAGGTTAAGTACATTGGCTTAGTCCTGAAGAATAAACCAAGTTTGAAAAAAAAAACCTAAGACTAAAAAATTACATGCTATTATTTTATGTAGAATTAGGTTGGCATAATCTCACCCCAACGTGGCATAATTTCACCCCGTCTTACGGTATTTAATTACACTAGAGCGTAGCCGGATGCAACATAGGTGCCAATTATCCATTGCGCCAATTTAATGCGATATTTAATTGGCCCCCAGGATGCCTGGAGTCGGAATTCTAAGGGGGATCACCGGCCTCCGTAGTGTAGTTTGTTTGGCGCCGGTCTATAGTGCGAGAGGTCCTGAGTTTGAATCCCAACTCGGTCAAAGGCGTGTCGTTCCTCCGCCTCACGTTACCCTTATCGGCTCTTTCAACCTCGTAGTTGAAGGGCCGTAAAACCCTCTCACCTCACCTTTAAGGCGGATCGTCCCGTATTCGAGTCTAAGGGGTTATATTCAGTTCAGGATAGTGTGAGCACTCAGAGAAGCCCTGCTAAATTTATATTTTCAGCCAATTTGTATATTTCCGCGCGTAACGTCTAACGGTGGGAAATGCCTAATCTCTTCGAACACGTCACTTAATGTTTGCGCGTGTAAGATAAATTGTGCAGTCCGAACGAACATACATAGTTTGATAAAAAAAAAGTTATATATTATATAAAATACAAATATGTTCGAATTCAGTAGATTTTATACAAGTAATTTCATTTAAATAGGTTAAATACACGGAATTAACATTCGTCAATTCGCTGCCAACCGCACAACGAAAAAGGTAACTATTTTTAATGCTGAATTAAATGAAGTAGCCTACTGGCTAGTGATGTTTCCCAAATGTAAATACTAGAGTGCTTACTTTATCTCGAACGGCATATAACATTGCGCCACCTCGCTCGGTATTACAAGAGAATTTGGGCGAGGAAGTATAAAGAAACTGAAAGCAAACTATTGTTGTTGGTACAATACTTCTGTTTAATTAAAGGACAACAGTCCTCTTTGGCTGACGGTACTATCTGGATTGTTTTTATAACGAACTGTTCTGTAGAAACAACAAATAGCTCGTTCTACAAAACAGATTGTTGTTTCTACAGAATAGTTCGTTATAAAAACAATCCAGATAGTACCGTCAGCCAAACTGGGCTGATGTCGCTGTTTTTACTCAAGTATTGTACCAACAACAATACTTTCTTTCGGTGGAGATTCCCGTGAAAGCGATCGGTCATAAAGGACAACCACAAAACTCACTGGGGAAAACCGCCGGCAATTCTTTGATAAAATAACGGTTGGTCTTACGAAGATGCTGATAGGTACATTTACACCAAAAGCCTTATGTACCATGCAGCTCCGCCTATTGTTACATCGAGAAGGAAGTGCATTGCGGGAACAATAACGAAGTGTTGCTTTTAGCATCGGGAGCGCACTATGCCTCGGTGATGGTTACGATCGTATGTGCAGGCTACAGCGACCAGGTGAGCGACACTTTCCGAATTGTGTAATTAGAGACCTGAAAAATTCGTGTTTTCTTTTAGGCACAATATAGAGTTCCAGCAACTATAGGTCTATATCACGTTCACAATTGACCGTTGACTTACTCGACACTACCTGGAAGGAACCGAGCCAATAATAGAACTGTAACTGAATACAGGCCCGTTTCAATGTGTCAGCGAGAAGCTAATAAATAACTGCTGTCTGCACGATTTCGTATATATCCTTGGAGGCTAGCTTGCAGGTCAATGAACCCGCGAATTTTTCCGGTCTCTAGTAATAATTAGAGGCACGAGTAATTCGTGTATTAATCTGGAAACAGCCTAGACTTCTCAGTTCTATACGTGTACCAGCTGAAGCCGAATATGCATTGGCTTCTAACAGTACAAACGTGTAGCACGTGATATCCTCACGACTTGTTTCCATATTTATCACTGGCTTGCAGTCGTCAAATATGTGTTAAAACAGCTCTCGTATATTCACAGAAGGAGCGGAGTATACGTTATTGGCGTTCAACCTGGCCTAGAATCAATACGCGAAATAATTGTGCCTCTAGTAACAGTATAAGAATAATGACGCTCAGGAATAACTCTGGAATCAACATGCAAATAGCCCCAAAACGATACAACATCCGTTTTATTTTAGTGCGTATGCAAGGTGTACTGTCAGAACAGTTCGTCGTCTGGCAGTATTTTCGCCACTAGTTACAAGCGCCTCCAACTAGAATGTACATGGCATATGTGCATTAAAGAGAATGATATTATCCTCGTCTATGATCGTTCTGATACATTGCTAGGGTATGTGGAATACTGACGTTTCAGTTTGATGAATCACGCTTATTATACATACACAAGAGCTGATCCCCGCAGACTTCATACTTCCTACAATGCGTTTAGTTTGTGTGAATAAGAAATGCAAACTCTTGGGTATGACAGAAGTACGTCAAGTTGTACTATTTCATTTGTATGTTGTTCGTGAGTTTACGTTTCAATTAAGCGAGCTGTTTCATAAATATAATACCCTATCTTCCTATTAGGCCTATTTATCTACACAATGATTAAGTGAGTAATTTCTTTCGGTCAAGTGGTCTTTAGGAGAAACTCTTGTCAGTTACAGCTTACACGCCTAGCAATGTTATATGAGTACGTGTCAAAGTGATTTCAATATGGATCATTCCTCTTAGGTGCTTCACTTATCTGTTTGTCAGTGTAAAACACAGGTTTATGTTTTAGACGTATAATTATAGAACCAAAACTTTCCTGAACTTAGCGATCGCCAATTTCGATATTTTGTTTCACAGCAAAAATGATTTTTTACAAGACCCATTCCAGACGTTATCTTTTAATATGGCAGTAAAATGGAAATTCATTGCTTTTATAACAAAAAATTTCAATTTAAGTTAAATTTCTTATAAAAAAATATTAGACAAGTACTCTCTTTCTGTGAAAAGTTAAGTTTGAAATGTCATTCATAAAAATTAGAAATGCAGTCTGCAACAAAATAAAATTAACTAAAATATATAGATTATCTAATCTAAGAATTTATTTTTGATAATGCTTTTTATTTTAAGGTTCTAGAACTTATGCTAAGGTATCTAGATTGGGAAACATATCATGACATTACAAAACAAACTTCATCCAATCATAAAAACAACGAAAGTGTTAGATTCGTACATTAAAAATACCAAAAGAAGAGTAAGTCATAACAAAGAATTCGAAAGTTTAAACATGTCAAAAAACTAAATCGGAAAGCATCACAACTTCAGGCTGAAGCGTTTTAAGTAATCAAGCAGCCATAAGTAATAATGTTTTGCTTAACTGCTTGAAACGACAAATTATTATACTTGGAGTCACAATTACTTCTCACTGACTGTAATGCGTACATATGCAGTGTGTTGTCAAATTTCATGTCGATATTTTTGGGTAACAATCTTTACATCCAGAGGAACAAAAAATTTTGTTATAGAATCTTTCCACACATTCCTATCAATTTTCACAGTTATTCCTACTGTTTAAGTGTTAATGACATAGCGGAGTGTACACTGTACAGTACTACTGTAATGACATTACACAGCAAGATGATCCAGCTCTCGCTACCGTACATCGTGTATTGCAAACAGTCGTCTATATAACATTTGTTGTACATCTAAATGTGAGGATTGTTTCCCGTAATACTGACGTACAATTTGACAACACCGTGTATTCCTTAAAATGATGTGTCAATTGATCGGTTTCCACATGTTTGGTCACATTTACATTAAATTCACAAGAACTTATAAGTGAGCAGATATGCATAGTAGTTGATAAGGGTCATTTATAACAGATATTTCACCAAGCAGGTAAAATTTGTGCAGGGGCAATTTTGAGGCAGGTGCTATCTGCCAACCAAACACACACGTGGCAGTGCGAAATACACTTAAATGCTCTGCCACTGGTGAAAAACCAAAGAGTGAGTGAGTAAGAGAGATTTTTGGCCAGCGCTTAACTTCAAGGTCTTTGGCGCTGGTGAGAGGTGACACTAGGTATGGAGCGGCACCAGAATGAAAGGGAGGGGGAAATGGGAGATCCCCGAGAAAACCAGCCGACCAATAGCACCGTCCAGCAGGATTCCAACATACGAAAATCCGGGGACCGACCCCACCGGGAATCAAACTCGGATCGCCTTCGTGGGAGGCGAATGGTCTGACCATTCGGCCATCGCGGCCCCCGAAAAATCAAAGAAGATTGTACTTGCTAGTATCCAACTGCTAGCACTTAGGAAAATTGTAAGTCCACTTATAAGAGAAGCCTGCCAATTCGCCGACGTCAGCGGTAAATCTTGCAGAGGTTGGCTCCGGTCACAGTCTCTACAGCTTCCGCTACCCAACCTTCTCCCAGAATTGCACAACACTCCATTCCCCGGGCAGTAAACTGCATTATTTATCATCCCTCCTGCGACGAGCACAGTTCCCCTGACCAAGCGCTTGTCCAATCCCCCCCCCCTTTCCACCCTTACACCGGCTGACATTCATGGGCGACATTAAAACCATGTTTTACACCTCCTGCTTCGGAGATGTATACCTCCGAATCGGCGAGTTATTTACGATCGAACCTATCTCGCTCCCTGTTCTATTTTTTTTTGCCTGGCAATTTTTCCGTTGGAAGCGTCACGTCGGGGCGACATCGCGCACCTGAGACCCCGCGCCTAATATTATCTGCATCTGCGATGCGGAAACCTCCCTTCGGGGGAGGATGGTTTGCTAATTTCAAGCCTTCGACAAAAAAGTATAAAAGGAAAGGAGAATTTATTACGTTACCTTCCTCCCTGCGGACTTCATATTACATTTTCGCAGCAAAGTATTCCAATAAAGCAGTTTACACTCGGAAGTAATCAAACTATAGCCTATTTGACAACCAGACCACGCCAATGAATGTGATATTTTTAGTAGCTTAAAACATTCTTTAGGTAGGCTGTTGACATTCCCAATTCTCCTAAGCCTGGCC
This sequence comes from Medauroidea extradentata, assembly GCA_003012365.1. Taxonomy (NCBI): domain Eukaryota; kingdom Metazoa; phylum Arthropoda; class Insecta; order Phasmatodea; family Phasmatidae; genus Medauroidea; species Medauroidea extradentata. Next base: position 7,396 of record PNEQ01114629.1, on the reverse strand, counting down.
ATTTTGACAACAGCTCCCTCCCCCAATAAAGTCAAGTAAGCAAATGAAAACAAAGAAACTGACACACGATAAAAAAATCGTGGCAGCTACAAAATAACCCTTCCTGGTATTCACGCGGCAAAACATTTTTTGTGCTTACTACAAAAATAATTTTCCTGTCGCCACTTAAATAGTGTGTTCAACTGTGTTTCTTGGCAGTATGGCAGTATTCTAAGTTTACGAAAACCAGTAAACCGTGTCATAAGGTGGTTGCTGAAATCTGAAACCTGCCCTTATCTGAAGAGATCCAAGAAGATCGAAACACGAGTACGTCATCCTTATTCTTGGACGCACTTACGGTTAGAATAATAATTGGCATTTCCAATTAGAGGTTGGCGTGAAGTGTAGAAGAAAATTGACACCTTTAAAATAGTGCCGTTACCAAAAATTATTTTGTCTTTACTACAAAGTCATTTGACAGGGAATACTTCCAATGGAATGTTTCTTTCAGTGAGCAGTGCGACTTTCTTGGCAGTCGCTTAATAACTTATAGTGTATTCAACCGGCATAGTTTATTAAGTAAATCAAAGTATTTGTATCTGAAATGCTGCTATAAATATATACGATGTAGGCTGGTGTCCAGTCACTCCACAATGACAAGCACTGCACCCGCCAAACACAAATCCTATGACCATTCAGCCTTTGTTTGACTGACTGGACTGCCCAATTGAGAAATGTTCTTGCAGCCAATATCCGCATTATTGGAAAATTTGCTCTATTAACGCCGTGATACAATTAAGTGAAGGAGTGAATAAAAAACGAGTGCACTGTAAAAACCAACCAATTCCGTTGCAGTGTTAACGTGTAAGAATAGTTGTTTTGAAGAAATATTCACGAGGCATTGTGATGAGGATTTTCGAAGTTCACGGAACGCTGGTTACAGAATACGTGTTTCACGTCATATAGTAATGAATGAAGACGAGAATGAAAATAAAAAGCTTTGCTTGTGCCCGTTTTCCCCGCCCTGTCTTTCCAGCGCTGCTCCATACTCACCTCATGTCACCCTCACCAGCTCTAAAGACCTAGACACCCAATGTTTTGAGGTACTTATATTATTGAGTTGACATATCAGTAGTGGCTTAAAACGTAACTATTTTTTGTAAAGGTTTTGTTGGTTTTTTGTGGAATCATACTTTAATTTCCACGGAAAAAAAATAATTTCAAATTTGTTTTCATCTACCTCAAGACATTACTAGAATCCTTCTTCTTAACTACCATAAGAAAGTGCCATTTTAACGTTAATACCTTCCTTTTCATAGTTCTCGTCAAAAATTATTTTCTAAAGGTCTTAATTTTAAAAATAATAATTCAAAAAATTTAAAAGCCACATTACACAACTTACAATGTGTTAATAAAATACAATGCACAATGTATCACGACACTAAAAATAAAATGCATAGCATACACAAAACCCCACAACGTCCTACATATGCCGTCACGCCAGCTCGCGGCAAGGCGAAGTTACGCCCACTCACGACACGACATCTCTGGGTGGTCTGCCGGCCACGTGGTCTGATCTGTGCACGGCTTCCTCGAAAGACCCGCCCCAAACATGCCTGCAGCATCTGATACGACTCCGAAACTACACGAGTCTAGCATCTGCGAGCGGTGAAGTAGGTGGAAGACAGACGCCAGTTGGAAGCCTTGCTCCTAGAAACTATGAAGCAAGGGACGTTGAGTTCAAAAATTCAGCACGCGTATTAGAAACATGATTTTAGGAGCATCTCAATGCGGATAAAAACGGCTTTTTCTGATTGCCGAATGTGGTAAAATACTATCTGGGTTCAAAAACGAACAAGGCAGAAACATGCATTGGACTTGAAATTATACCTCTCACAAAACATGGACATTACTTAGTCCCAAGAAAAAAAATACTAATAATAAAGCACTGCACGCCAGTCGTAACCAGAGCACCAACAGACTTGACTGGACGTGGTAAGGGCGGTTAAGGGCCTGGGGAAAGGTGACAAGAAGGGCTTCACCAAGCCAGCTATCCGAGGACTGGCTAGGCGTGGCGGAGTGAAGAGCATTTCTGGCCTCATATACGAGGAGACACGAGATGTGCTCAAAGTATTCCTTGAAAACGCCACCTACACCGAGCACGCCAAGAGGTAAACTGTCACCGCAATGGATGTCGTCTACGCCTTGAAGAGGCAGGGAAGAACCCTGTACGGCTTCGGCGGCTAAACTGGCCTTTGACCGGCATCCGGCATGTTGAGATGATACTGATTTACTTACGCCATCGGCGGTACCCCAAGAGCTCCATCGACTTTTACTCGACCACGACAACTAGTCCCGCGGCAAAAACGCGAACTACCGCTGTTGTCCTTGACGACCGCGCGCAACTGGTGTGGCGCACCACAGAACCAGCCATAATACTGTGGCACAGGCAGCTGGCTCGGTTTTCGCTGCGCTACGTCTCCACTGAGCGTGTGCCATGAACTCATGTCAGGTGCAGTACATTTACCCTCCCTGTGACGTGTCTACCTGCTACTAGTGCCACGCGTCTTCCCTCACAGAAGGACTAGTTGTCACGCTTCTTCCTTTCACGGAAAGACTAGTTTTCGTGGTCGAGTATTAGGTACCTCCCAACTCATTTTATATTTTTGTAGAATTCTGGCCAATAAGTAAATACCAAAAAGGAGTACAATTTTCACACAAAATACAATTTCTTTTGATTGCATTTTTTTTGTATAATTAGCTGTCAAAATTACCATTTCGACATTTTTGAATAGCCATGATACGAAAAACTAAACGACTTATCGAATTGAAGCCGTGATAGCAACGAAATACTACTTTTCAAAGTTTCAAGGCATGATCAGCAATTTCAGTAACGGAAAATGTAATGTAATTAAATACATGGACATGCGGCCACATTTTAAATTAATTTTCACACACATTATAAGACGAAAGGGTATTATGTGTTGAAATCATGGACATGCCTTAGAATATCCGATGATCTAGAAATTTACCTGCAAAGTTTTGTAAATGTAAGTGTTTTAGTTTTTCTTACAATAGCTACACGAAATCGTCAAAATTGAGACTTTGACAGTCAACTATACAAACAATTTACATCCAAAAATAAGTTTTACTTTGTGAAAAATTGTTTCTTATAGCCTTTAGTCATTGTCCAGAATTCCCACATATGTAAATATCAAATAACGAACTGCAAGGTGCCGAGCGACCTTGAGGGAGTCGTCTGGCAGGGGCGATTTGCGTGTCCAAGGTCAAGTGCCGCCCGAACGGTACGGGCGATCGAAGCGCGCACATAAACTACATTATCGCCTCTACGCGCAAATCACTGAACCGTCGCCTCGCCTCTAGCTTCTTTCATGGCGACCAAATTATTTTATGGTGTACTAGGAAACATAAATAAATGCTATGTTTGGTGCTTAACTATCCTTGAACGGAATTTTCCTGCTTAAAACGACAGTGACAATGCCTGTTTTGGTTGCTTAGCCTTAAAAAAAAGGAAATTAAATAAACGGTTTAAAGACTGAACCTACCAATCCTAATAACAACATTTTAAAAGCTATTCGTACGCAGACGAAACGTGAAGTTGCACTGCCTTTAAAGGGAGACACCTCGCAACCAAGCTTCCAGCCTTGGACATTCTTAGAGGAATCAGTCTTTAAAATAAAATGACATCTCTGGTAATAATTTTTTTTTCAAAAGAAACATATTCCGCGTAAAATTACTTAAAAACTCCACTGTAAAGATAAATAAATTGACATTTTCTTTTGTGGAATGTAAATTTCAGCATAGCTTTTTTTATGTTAAGTTATTTCATTTAAAGAAATACCAACGTAAAACGGAACAGAGAATAATTTTGATTTGACGCCATGCTTGCCACTGTTAAGGTTATAGGATAGGTTTTCCTAGGTAAATGTTCGTAAACATACTATGTTTTCAACTCACAGTTAGGTTTCCAAATATTTTTTTCGTATAAAGTATACAGAAAATGTTAGTGTTGTGGTCAAGCCTCTTGGTCATTGTAATTCGTCTTCCTTTCCCAGGAAAATGGAAAACATGGTAGACGTCATGGTTTTGTCCCTGATTTTGCATTATGCCGCTGGTCTGTACCTCATCTGATCGCACCGCATCGTATCCCATAATACCATAGTTTCTTCCAGCCTCAGGGCATGTGTCTCATGCAGGGACGGATCTGCATTTTTTAGGGGGACCGCCGCGCCGTCTAATTGTGCGGGCATGTATTTGATGCTCCAATTCAAAATATGAAAATAAGTTGCAGCGCTATTGTGTTCCGTGAAAAGTTACAAGCACTTCAGCAATAACCTGATTTCAATTTACAGCTTATTTGGCCTTTGAAATATAATAGAAATTTTGGATTTTGGTACCCCACACCATCCCTCATGGATCCACCAATGGTATCAGATAGAGCGGTCAGAACTGACTTCATCCCGGTCTCGTATCATCCACGACGACCCCGATAAGAGCGAGACACATAATGCAGGTTTTTACACCTCACACCTCAACAGAAGAAAATAAACTTCTGTTATTTTTGCCCCAAAATTGTTTTGAATACTGCCGTCAGCGTTTCGTAACATTAGCAATGACATTATGAAATGTACCAAAAATTGTCAACACAGCGTCGCAAATGGAGTGTATACAGGCGTTTCGTCACACTCCAGTACTGACTGGTTCATATCTTAATTATATACTGGGATGATGATTTGATGATGTCACGGAATTGTCCTTAAGGGCGCGGTCTACCGCAATTTTCATCGCCATTTTTTTATTTTTTATTTATATGTGACTAAATTTGGCTCTTATGAAATTTTTTTTATCTCTCATAGTTTTCGCGTAATGGCTTATTAAAGTCATATTTTGCATGTTCCCGTTTTAACGACTACACTAAAACCAACTGATATACCAAACTCAAAAAAATCACAGAGGATAAAGTCATTGCAGGCTACAATGACATGCTCATTAAATTAAAGAATAAAAATTATTTTAATTTAAAAGAAAAATGCTGAAACTGAAAATAAAAATGTAAAAAGTTCAATAATTGTTTTAAATACAAATCATTTTTATTCTTTAATTTTATGAGCATGTCACTGTAGCCTGCAATGTTTTTATCCACTGTGATTTTTTTAGTTTGTTATATCAATTGGTTTTAGTTTTTAGTGTAGTCGTTAAAACGGAAACATGCAAAATATGACTAGCAAGCCATTGCACGAAAACTATGAAAAATAAAAAAAAAATTTCATAAGAGCCAAATTTAGTCCCATTTTGTGTCTAAAACAAGAAAAAAAAATCTGGTACAAATTAAAAATAAAATAATGATTATTAAATTTGCGGCAGACCGCGTCCTTAATTTACGCTCTTAGCCGATGTGTACACACACATAATGGAATGCATTTTCGGTTAACCTACTTATGGGCCATATTATAAATAGTGTAACTTAGAAGGTTCGGGGCCAAGGGATCAGGAATAGGAAGCAAGAGCAGGCGTCACGACCGCTGAGCCACTGGCAATACTTTTTTTTATTTTTTATTTCAAAACTATTTTTCTTTTCCAATTTAAGACGTCCAGCATATCTTAATTCTCCCTCCAAATTTCCTATTGCAATAACTTATTCAAAGAGTACATATTCCACACGAAGATAGAATGGTACATTCATAAGAACATTCGTATAAAATGTTATGTTTTTTTCCCCTCTAGTTCTAGATCTGCTTATATTTTTCCTTAGTGTGCGCGGATGTTTGGTGAAGATAATATTTCAGGTAGCAGTTTATTATTTTAACCAAGGGACGTGTTCCCCGAGCTGAGGGTGGTCGCTTGTCATGCTGGGGATATCCAGTGACGTAGCTGCGCATCTCCGCGCGTGGTAATAGCGGGTACTATCGCTGGCCTTGAGCCCCGGGGGAGGAAATGGGAATCTGGCGCGGCTCGGACCCGGATTTCAACCCCGCCGCCGATTCCGCGCTGTCCCTCCCGCGCCAACCGGATAAACCAATAGCCGATAATTCAAATGCCGCGCGTTTTGCAGCGGCGGGCGCCGCCACCCTCTCCTCCCCTACCCGTCTCTCTCTTCCAGCGGGCAAGGGGGATTATTCCAGTCCTGGAATCGACACATTCCAGATCTCCAGCCGCTCCGCGCGCGGGCTCCCCCCCCCTCCCACTTCTATCTCCCAGAACTCTCCAACATTCCGGGTGGAGCGAGTCCGAAAGAATTCTGCGGGAGGTTTGGGAAAAGGGGGGGGGGGCGTTTTAAATGCCGTTCGCGCGCAATTATCGCCCGGCTCCTGTATCCCGTAGAAAGAGGCTCTGTGACGAAGGGAAAAAAACTTGCACCGAGGGAGGAAGATTCGCAACTATTAGAGCGTTCACACGTTCTAATTATAGGTGTTCGTCCCTGTGTTCTGTGCGCGCCCGGCGTGCGTAGGCGCGTGTGTCGTGTCGTAACGTGATGAGTATCCGACCCATCGACGTCCAATCGTCCTTTCAACCGTCTGGTCAGGGAGGGGAGGGAACCTGTAAAATTCCGCTGTAATAACGTGCCGCACGCTTTTGCCTCCCCTTTCGAGGTTTTCATCTGGACTAGGAGTTCCGCCATGCTCCCGTTGTCGCTTTTACTGTAAAATTCGTCCAATTTTGCTGCTCGAGCCCGTATTACAGTGCAGGAATGTGCCTAGACTGCTGTCCGACGTGCCTTGCAAGTGAAAATGCCAGCCTTTTACTGACACCTTCGCCAACGTCGATAAAACCTATTTATTGCATTATATATATATATTATATATATATATATATATATATATATATATATATATATATACACACACACACACACACATACATACCCCCAATCTTGGAATTATTCGAAAACAAACAGTAGCGCTCATTCATAATAATCATGTGTGCAAACGTTACCTGCTTTAATTTTAGCCTTGGTATCAAATTAATGGTTATATAAACACCTTTGTTACTAATAGAACTTCTCACGAGAAATAAACTGTTTCACATGAAATTGTAGCTGTTTTGCATATCTTTAATGTGGAGTTTTTAACAAGAGCTGAAGATGTAAATGGTATATCTTTGTCACATATTAAAAAGATTTTCGCATTCATGATTACTTTTACTTTATTTTATTGGTTATTTATTATTAGGGGTGGGCGAAGCTTCGAAATTTCGAAACCGAATCGAATATTTTCATTATTCGATATCATATTCGAAATAAAATTTTTACTTCGAACTTCGAAAATATTACCACCATTTTCTGGTGGTTATGTCATCTTAAAAATTGTTGTTATTTGGCCAAAACTTGAAGATGGTGTCGAATTCACGTTATTATAAACGTTCAAAGATTTTATTTGAAACTAACCACACACATTGG
>PNEQ01114616.1:0-11425 GCA_003012365.1 Medauroidea extradentata | reverse complement strand
ACACACACACACACACACACACACACAGTGAACCCTCGATAACTCGGACCACGATGTCCCGGACTTCGGATAACTTGGACAGAATTTCAAAAAACTAAATTAATTTTAATTAAATTATTTTTTGGTCAAAATCATTAGAAAATTATGTCTGCCTAATTTGAATCCATCACTTTTATTTAAAACAGTATTAAGCTTTAAAAGGAGTTGCATATCACTATGTAGCCTTTAATAATCCCACCGTAAAATATGTGGCAAGTTCCGTGTGGTTAAATGTTGCTAGCGAGGTGCGCGAGTGGAGATGCAACTCAGCAGGCAGACCTCCCTTCTTTATCTTTCCTCCCTCTTCACCGCGCGCGCGAGCCAGATACGCACGTGCATCATAAATAAACATTTCAGTATGATGCAGGTGAAGTGGACGGTAACTACAGGTCACAATGGCACCTAAAGGGAAATTTGTTTTGTTGTGGTATGTGCGATAAATTCAAGATTGCAAAACAATTTGTTCCGGACATTAATAAAAAAAAATAAAAGCCATTGGTTTGCACTGCAATGTAGGCAAGGTGGTGAGAGGGTTTTACGGCCCTCTAGCGACGTCTTACAAGCCGATGAGGGTGAAGTGAGGTGAAAGAACACAACATCCATGCCCGAGCAAGGATTCGAACCCAGGGCCTCTCGCAATGTAAACTGGCGCCTAATCCACTACGCTAGAGGCCGGCGCAATATAGAAAAAAAAGGGGCTTAATAAACTATATAAAAAAGGGGAGGGGGAGCAGAAAGGGGCATTTGCCACGGGCCACACATTCTAGAGAGCTTCGCTTTTGAACAAGTTAAATGATTTAAATGAATGGGCTTTTATTGAGTTCCCGTTAACGTTGATGGTATCTGTGAAATTTATTTTAAAAGCAAAGTATGTGTAAAGACGTCACTGATCTATAACGACAAAGCTAGTATGAAGAGAGGTCTACAAGCGCACATTATCACTTCAACCAAGGCCGTAGATTCAACTAAACAAAAAAAAATGAGGAAAGGTAGACTGAGATTTACGTTGCTCCTGGCCTCGTATTCTAGCAAAGAGGCCATGGAAAAAAAAAAAAAAAAAAAAAAAAAACCATTTCTCGTAGGAAACAAGCAGCTGTCTGCAGACACTATGACATGCAATTTTTAACATAAACATCTCGTAAGTTGCATGTGGTCACGTGCGGTATTTTTATTACTGTTGAGACTGTACCAGTTGACCTTGACTACTTCCGCTCGTGCTCTACCTCCTTAGCTTATCTCCAACAATTATCTCTCTCACACACACACACACACACACATAGACTGTCACAAGCCAGACAAGAGAAGGGGGTGAGAACTTTTATCTGGTAGAAGGGTGCCTTGGTGCCAGCTTCTTGCACAGATAAAGAAGATCAGCCAGAAGTAGCATAAAAAATAAATGAAAAAGAATCTGCCGGCCCAGGTTGTTTGACGTTCTTTCTTTTATAGTTCTCCACGTTACAGTGATAATTTTCCCATTACCCCCTCCTGTAAATTGATACGTACAAAGCAGTATATATTGCCGCCTCTTTTGCTTGTAGAAATGATAGCATACAGATTTTCTCACGATTCTTGTGATTAATGACTGCTTACCTCTCCTCCCCGGACGACCCTCGATAACACAGACAAATCTTAACTCGGACAGCTTCTCCCCGCTTTTAGTCCGAGTTATCGAGGGTTCACTGTGTGTGTGTCTATATATATATATATATATACACACACACACACATATATATATTATTATTACCAATGATAGAGCCCACTTAGGCAAGATGGTAAACAATACGTTCTTTATAGAACATTTTTCCCGATCCCGTTCTGATTCCCACGAGAAATGGTTTCCCGCCCGAAAATTTTCCAAAAGTAAAATTTCATTCCTGCATGCTCCTTATATATATACACTAGACTACCATTTGCCATGCACAGATTAACCGGTTTTTAGACTATCCGTGCGACATTCTGTATGTTTAACACTGTAAAAAGCAAAACTTTTTGTAAAAAAAAAAAAACCTTTTTTGGAACATAACTGTGTCAACTCTTGCGCGCAAGAGTGGATTAAAAGTCCACATAAGAATGGATTAACAAAATTTCAACACAATTTTTCCTCGTGTTTACCGTTCACCCTGACATATTTTTATTTATTTTGGTGAAAAGGTAGCGAAATACAGTATTTGTAGGCAAAACCATAAGTCGTTAAGGTATTTGAGTTAATTGTAAATAAATTCAATTTTTTACATTTACTTATTAACAAATGTGCTATTATCTTTCTTGATATCTGTGTTTTTCAGTTATTCGCAAGTTACACAGCACCAATTAACACAGATAATTGGGAATTAACTGTGTGTGTGTGTGTGTGTGTGTGTGTGTGTGAGTGTGAGTGAGAGAGAGAGAGAGAGTGTGTATACACAGGATGTCCGCGCTTAACGTTTAATACTCTCCGTAGCAACGTTGAGGACCTTCAGACAAGTAATAAGATGCAGAACACTTAGGGGGCACTCAGACGGGAAATGCCTTAAAATTGGTAATAACGATGTAACATGACGTCATTTAGCAGCTCCAAATATGGTGCAGGTACAATCTCAACGGTTCGCCTCATCCGCATGTCAGCATGGCTCAGTGCATGTTTTGAAGACAGACTTCCCGGTTTCAAGTTTTGGTCCCATCCAGTGTTGTTATCATCATTATATGTGTCCTACTTCTGCTCGTTCTTTGGAAGACGGCGTGGTGGCCTTGACTCGCATGAACAAGGAATAAGGAGGGGTGGCAGTTGAATGCAGACCTGTGTGGGTCTGCGTATGATTGCATCTTTGTTTGGTGTTATCAGTAGTGCAGTTAGTAGTGCAACTGTGAATCAACTGTATGACGAAAGCTTTGTTTGTTATAGTGCTACCACAAAAATGAACAGGCTTGCTTTCAATGAACTGGCAGATATGCATTTGTGTTTTGGTGCTGCCAATTCAAACGCACTTGTATCTCGGCGTCTGTATACAGAAAGATTTCTGCAGAGTGTTTCACCAAACCATGTGTATTTTTCGACTGTCGATCGTCAACTACGTGAAACTGGCTCTGTGCAAGTAAGTAACCACCTAACTATATTTTGTATCCAAACATGCCATTATGTCAGACACTAAGGCTAATTGAAATAACATTTCTTTAGGCTCCTCGAGAACGTGGGGCTAACCAGCCTCTCCACAACGGGGTCCAGGAGGCTGTGTTACAGCAAGTTGATGATGACCTTTCACTAGCAGCCATTGCATCGCTGGACAATTAGGTATTTCGAAAACGGCTGTCTGGTCGGTATTGAAGGGCAATGAATACAAGACATATCACAAAACCACAGTTCAGAAGCTTAACTTAGGGGACTACCCCCTTAGAGTCAAATTCTGCAAACTATTTTGCAAAGAATCTCTTCAAAATCCAGAGTTTCACTCACTGGTAATGATTACTGATGAACCAACTTCAATGCAAACTGCATTTACAATTCCAAAAATAATATCCGATGGGCTGTGCACAAACTGCATAGTGCGTACGAACGTGGCCGACAAGAAATGTTTAAAGTTAATGTCTGGGCAGGTAATTCAGGAGATCGTTTACTGGGTCCCTAAATTTTACCAGAAAGACTAATGGGTCATAACTACCTCATGTTTTTACGAGGCGTCTTACCGGAGCTGCTTGAAGAGGTTCGTCTCGAGGTGTGAGCACCCATGTGGCTACAACAGGACGGGGCGCCGGCACATAGTGCAATATCAGTAAGAAACCACCTGAACCGTATGTACCCTGGACGGTGGATCGGGCCTTTCGGTCCAATTCCCTGGCCTACGAGGTCACCTGATCTCAATCCGTTGGATTTTTTCTTCTGGAGTGCTATGAAGGAATTAGTGTACAAAACACCTATACAAGACGAAGAAGATCTTGCTTCCCGCACAGCCGCCTGCCACTCCATTGGAAATCTACAAAAATTCATTTTTGCCTGCGCACATGAATCAATGGTTCAGCGTTGCAACACCTGAATTGCTGCTAATGGTGCTACCTTTGAGCAATTTTAAATAATAGCGAGACAGTCAATTACTTTTTAGTTTGTAAATGTTTTATTTCATGTTAGGGTCGTTTAAACTGAGTTGTTCAGACACTGCCTTATCTTGGCTTTGAAAGTGATATTGTGAATTTTCAGGTTAATCATTACATTACAAATGTTACAAATGCTTACACTTCATCTTCTTGTTTCTTACTAAAGCCTTTAACGTTTCCATACAATTAATTAAAAGAGGATATCACTAAAGAAACATTACTCAAACAAAAACATTATCTTGATTTGTAAGGCAACAGCTTTGTTTCTTTGTGTAACTAAAACAATGAGACCACAATGCTGGGCTTTGTAAATAAAAACAAAGAAAAACAAACGTACCATAAATAAAATCACATTCTATCACAATAACAAATGAAACTTTTGAAGTGACCAAGGCTGACTTGAAAACATGCACTGAGCCATGCTGACAACATGGAGATGAGGCGAACGGTTGAGATTGTACCTGTGCCATATTTGGAGCTGCTAAATTACTACGGCGTGACACAGGCGTGACATCATATTACATCTTCATTACCAATTTTAAGGCATTTCCTGTCCAAATACTCCCCAAGTGCATGGGCGTAGAAACTTGGGGTCATGGGGGTCTGGACCCCCACTGTGGCTATAAGGACACGCACTGGAATCGAGATGACTACCCATCACAGTTATGGGTGGCGGGAAATTTGTTGATGTCGATGTTCATTATTCACTTTGTGGAACTATATTGTACTGCTTTATGATGCTACCCACATTCAGTGTACAATGAACCCTTTTGTAGTCAAACTTTAAAACATATCACTGCCTGTTAACTGTGCATAGTTAAACATACATGTTTTTCACAACTTCATGTGCTTAATGTGTTAACAGCCTGGTTGGAAATCAACACACAAACTGCAGCCTGCTACTTTTATCTTTTCATAGAAAAAACTTGGCTGCAGCTGCACCCTACCCCTTTGTCCTGGCAGTATCATGTGACTCACCCCTCCCACCATCCCTTCGTCCTGACGGTGGGATGGGTGAGTCACCTGATACTGCCAGGACAAAGAGTAGGGTGCACGTGATTGTGGTGTGTCGTCGTGTCACTGTATCAGTATTCAAGTGTCCAGTAGTGCGAGTTTTGCCATGTGCCTTAGTAGTGTTGATGTGATGAAAAGATCTACTTTGGATACGTGGCTTAATTCAGAGAGAAAGAATTCGAAAACAGTGCAGGTAAGTTCACACAATACACAATGACTTTGCTCGTGTAATCTTTGTTTAAGGGACTCGCCTATTGGCCCATGTGTTTGCGTTAGTGAGGCACGGTGCCAAGGGCGATGTAGTCCGGTGCATCAGATGCGGTATCACCTCTAGGACAATACACTGAAACGGCACCCAGTGGTATCGTAGTTCACTCGCCTGACTGGCACTTTCCGCAGTGACCCTATCTTTTTATTGGTGAAAGTTTTAAGCTAAGTGCAATGTGTGTTCCAAAAGGTGGATAGTTATTTAGATATTACAGGTTGAAAAAAGTGGTTTTTAGCCATTTTGAGGTCCTCCAAAAAGATATTTCTAACAAATGTAATGTTTTAAAACTACCATACCGACATTGTTTGAAGTGTTTGTTCTTTTCCTAAAGGCACAAATTATTAACATGTTTAGTAGTTTCTTAGAAAGAAGAGAATTGCTGCAACACTGTTTAAAGGCAGGTAGGCGAGCCCCTAAAGACAAGTTTTCAAGAATTGTATTTAATGTATTTTAAAGTTGATGTATCTCTTATATGCAGTAAAAGAGGCACTTCAACACAGAGTTGTGTGCGCAGTATGGTCCAATGCTTGATATTGTAATGTATTATAATTGTTTAGCGTACCGTGTATGTTATTTTCCATTAAAAATGTGTATTTTAGTATTATAATAGCCATTGAAAGGCGTAAGTAACAAAACCAACTATGTATGTAGGACAATTTAAATATGTTATAATTATTCAGGAACTTTTAGGGCAGTAAAAATCATATTTTAGGTGCGTGTTTAACTATCGTATCACTGTATTATAACATATGTTATTCAAATGAAAACTTTATATGCAGACATCTTCAGAATAAAATTATATTTACCTTCCCCTTGACACCAAATATACTGTATAAAAGACAACTAAAAATGACCGCATGGAAATTAAAGTGACAAGTCCGTGTTTCACTGTTACTGGCTTAAAACCAATATATTTTTAAAATCAAAGATTAATTTGATTAGCTTCTTCTGAATAAAACGGTACCCGATAAGCATATATTTACCCTACTCTTGACCATAAAAACGTAGTTCACAACATGCGCATCAAATCAAAGTGCAAACATTGATTAAATTATGACACAATTTTCCCGTACTTTTTAACAATAAATTATTAACATATTCCTGCCTTTTTTCGGGTGTAAGATATAATATTTTGTCGAGGATATTTTATTTGTTAGAAACAAATTTTATAGATAGGCCTACCTGTGATTACTAAACAGTCTAATTAATGTATAGCTAATTTTATAGACAACTAGATATACCCTGCGCGCATTGCTACGCCACCAACTTAAATAAATTTGAAGGAAGATATTACACAAATATTAAATTTACATAAATTCTTATGTCACCAACAACACGAAACGTCATCATTCGTTTGCTTTTTTCCTTTCAATTCAAATTAGCATTAACTGTCATGGCAATATATGAAATTCATTGGAATGATAGTGGCACCATCTGTCGAAGATTGGATTGATTGTACCAACTCAGAAACCTTCGTGGGCTCATGCATAACACTTTGCTGAAGATCACATGATCAAATGTATAGTTTATGATTCTATAAAGGACATACACACAAACATTAATTTATGTATATATAGATAATGGAAAATTAAAAGTTAAATATGTGAGTTATGTAATTTTATATTGATTTGGTTTTTGTGTAATGAACACTGTTGTCATTGAGGAATTTTGTCACATATCGGGAATTATGTTATAAACCTGTTGTTAGCATTAGCAAGTCGAGACTATGTTAGTGTAGTGTTACAATTGCAACTCATCTTTTTCGTAGTGTCAAGATGAACTGGACAAAGTTGTTGATAATGGAGGAGTAACAGAACTATCTAAAGAATGTGATATAGTTGAAAATGAAACTAATACTAAGCTAAGTAACATTTCTGAAGAAACATAGTGCATTTGCATCATATTCGACAGAACATAACCCAACTTAGCACTGTGTACATTTACCTACACAAAAACATGGAAAGAAAACTCTGAAGATTTATGAAAAACTAGGTATCCTTGGATTCTCCCCAAATCTGATATTGGTGTGCTTTGTCAATTTTGTAATGCTGTGTATGCTGAAAATCACCGCAAACTGAAAAATTCATCAGAAAATGCATGACTTGTTGCAGCTAGATTCACAAATTGGAAAAAAAAAAAAATCAGGAAAAGTAAGGAACACTTGTTTGCAGTGTCACAAATAAGCCATTCCAAGACAAGTTTACCTATTGAAGCTCAACTCATTTTGAAATATCACAAAGAGCAAGAGGAACCACAAATATGCCTTATAAAATTTCTTAAAGCTTTACAGTATCTAGCAAGGCAAGGCATTGCTCTGCGAGGTCATGATGATGATGAAAGCAACTTTACGAAGCTTTCCTCAGTTTTATCTGAAGATGACGAAGTGTTTCGCGCATGGCTACAAAGGAAAACAACATGGACAAGTCCAGATGTTCAAAATGAAGTCCGTGATATATTTGCCAGGGAAATATTACTGTCCATAATTAGGGAAATAAATTATTCTGGTTCATATGCTTTAATTGTTGATGGAACTCAATACATAGCTGGCACTGGCCAGCAGTCTGTACGCATTCGTTACGTAGACCAAAATTTGCAACCACAGGAGCAGTTTATTGGAATGCACTCAATGGTGTCGATTACTGGTGAAAGCCTTGCGAAAAGGATATTTTTAGATAAACTGTGTAGACTACAGCTTCCTCCTAGTAAGTTAAGAGGTCAAACATACTATGGAGCTGCAAACATGTCTGGGCAGTATAACGGAGCCCAAGTTATTAACAAAACAGAACAACCATTGGTGATTTTTGTGCACTGTACCGCTCATGCATCAAATCTTGTCACAGCTTCAGTTGAAAAAAGTTGTTCTGTAATTTCTACAGTACTGCAGTGTGTCAATGAACTAGGTGTTTTAGTGAGTCAGAGTGGGAAACTAAAGACTCTGTTACGTGATCTTACAGTTGCTAATAGTGTCTCATTACCAAGGCATATTAAGCCACTGTTTCCAACAAGATGGCTTTGTCGTGTGGGACCAATTCGATCTACCTTAGAACATTATGGCACAGTTTTTTTTTCATTAGAAGAAACTAAAGCAAGTAATGAACAAGCAAATTGACTGCTTGACAATTTCAGCAAAGGAAACACATGCCTTGGCATGATCATGGCTGTTGAAATATTTTCACATTTGGAGAATTTGAATAAAGCATTACAAGACAACAAAATGTTTCTGGAGCTATCGTCGCGGCTGAAATTGTCACATGTTCGTTCAAGGATGTAATTCATACGTTAAAAAACTTGATTTGGAACCTATTAAAACTCCACGTGTGAGAAAGCCACCAAAGGAGTACAATTCCAAAGCAGACTGCCACGTTGAAACAGATGCTAGGAAGTATTTCTGCCGTCAGTTTTATGAAGCACTGGACACTGCAATAATGCAAACCGAGATTAGGTTCCAGCAAAAAGCGATGGAACAATACAACAAACTTGAGTCAAATTTAACGTCAGGAGATGTGTCAGAAGTGCTGGACAGCCACCTTGAAATCAACTCGGATTCATTAAAACTTCAATTGCCATTGTTCAGAAAACTACACACATTTTCATCTCTTGAGCAAGCTGCTAGAGAACTTAGATGTTTGACTCCTGAGGTTAGTAGAATAATTTAAATTTATTAAATGTGCCTGCTTACCTGGAACTGTGCTAAACTTCATTGCGTATCACAAGTCAAATTCATGTATTTTAATTGGTATCAAAATCGACAAAAGAAACAAAGTTGTATTCTATGTCTGAATGTTCTGAAATTATATTTGTAAGTCATTAATGTTTTCAAAGTACTCATCCACCCACATTTGCAATGCACTCCCGTTTGGTTCAATGTGTGCACAAACTGTTCATAACACATGTCCACATTCAGGTAAAGTGTTATTTTAAGCACAGTGATACACAGTGTCAGCAGCAGGTAAGTGGGCTCCTAAAAATTTAATCCACAACTAGATATTGGCTTACTGTTTGTACAGGTAAGAAGACTTTTCAGTGAAGTAGAACAGCTTGTCAAACTTCTCATGACGAGCCCTGCATCTTCTCGCGAAGCTGAGAGAAGTTTCAGCACTCAGAAGGTTGAAAACTTACCTTAGGAGTACTATGACCCAGAAGCAACTGAACTCCTTAATGTTATGCCATGTGCATAAAGACCATTTGGACAAATTGAACAAGAAATCAACGTGTGTTAAATTTATAAAAAAGAGTGACAAAAGGCAAAACGAGTTTGGTAAAATGGAAAATTAAAATTGCTTTTCTGGAATGTTTGTTATGTACAGACAATTTTTCATATATTAACTTAATTCAACTGTTATTCTTTTTCTGTTGATGTATGTTGCAATTTCAGTTTTTTTGTAACTAAAAATATTCTTTGACATTTGAGATCAGTGAAATAATGTTTGAGTCAATATGGTTACATAATCCAACAGATATTTTTTGTTTATAGTTTTGGAATATTTCAGTATTAAAATATAATATATATGACTCAAAAGTAGCGGAATAAATTCCTATTTTTACTGCATAATAATTTAATGTAACAGTGTATTTATTATATTATTGTAAAATCTCATATAATGTCTTACAAAATGCCCCTCTTACAACAGGCAAGGAAAAAAACTGACATGTCTGCATGTGAATATGTGTTGAGCTTTTATTCATTTACTGAATTATGAATAACCGACCATTATTTCACCAAACTCAGGTTTTTTTTATCTGCACAAAAATTACGAGGCAGCCACAGTCTGAGAACTATATTCTGTGATAACTTTGAGATATCACAGTGTGATGTCTCAAAAATGTTATGAAGTATATTGGTAAGTATTGACATGTAACATGCTGAATACCATGACTCCAACTTGTAAGTACGTAATTCGGACATTCATACGAGATATGCAACAAGAAGTTGCAAACGAGGAAGGATGCAAAGTGCCAAATTTGATTAAGATTTACTTATAACATAGTTTACTCAGACAAAAAATATATACTTAAAAACATTGAAATTTTTATCATACTTATATTTAATAGTTTAGTTGAAACCTTGCTCAAATAGCACCATTTTGCATCTAAAAACCAAAATTTTTCCGGGAGAGGACCCCCGCACCCCCCCACTTTAAGCATGGGGTCATAAATATCTCGCTGATGGCTGGACTCCCACTAAAAAAATTTGCTTTCTACGCCCATGCCCAAACGTCCTATATCATATTACTTGTCTGAAAGTCCTCTATATTGCTAGGAAGATTTTTAAACATTAAGCGCAGACACCTTATATATATGGGTTGGGATGAAGTGAGCACACTTTTAAACCATCTCGTCTAGAATAATAAATAAAAAATAATTGTTATAGTGCCCTTAAATGTTAACATTTGAGTACAGTACAATATGCTATCATTATTTTTAGAAAAAGGCAAGAAAGATACTATACATTAAATAAGAGGAAAAAAGTAACTACGGTTTCAAAAGTGTTCACTTTTACCTGAACAACTTACAAATAGGTGAAGTTTAAATGATAGTGAGCTGCTAGTATAAATGACTCAAAGCATTCTTTACCCTGAAAATACTTTGAATCCACACACACATTATCCATTTTGGTACTAGAATATGTGACTTGCAGTAGCATGTCTCTATTAATATGAAAACAGTAATACATGCAAATTGCAGACCATAGAAAATATTTACCATTAAAGTGGCCGCTTGCCCAGGCTGCTGAGCATTGTGCAGTTCTTCTGATGTTACAAGATTATTAAAAAACCTTTCAAAGTGTATATGTTAAGTTTGCTTAGAAATAGCATTTAAAGAACTTTACAAACATTTACTTGTAAGGTGTTTGGCCTGGCCCACCCTTAACAAATTTCCAAATTCATTCCTTATGTGTGATTGTAGTAACTCTTTTGGCTTAAAAGTAAAATAAACCTAAACTTAATTCTCGTAATTTAAAGGATGTTTACATGAATATCTCCCGGCGTCAGTATAGGTCTAAGGGAGTCCCGAGGTGCTTTATGAGAATTGGTTTGT
>PNEQ01114601.1:0-11115 GCA_003012365.1 Medauroidea extradentata | reverse complement strand
AAAAAAAAAAAAAAAAAAAAAAAAAAAAAAAAAAAAAAAAAAAAAAAAAAAAAAAAAACCCGTAAATAGCAAACATGAAAAAATAAGAGACTATAAAATCTTGTTAATCCATTCATATGTTTCATTCAACGAAAATCGTTTAAAATTGTCCCACATTAGATGTTTATACAGTATTTTACGGTCCATTACATGTACGCAATTACAGTATTTCCCACATAAGTAGTTTATAAACAAATCTGATTCACGCTTAAAACGTCACAACTCTCCAGACGCCGTTACGTTTTCAACCAGCAAGCGTGACTCATCGTGTCTGGAGATAGGTCAAGTAGGCGTTCTGGTGGATCTAGGCCTGCGTTTGGTACCTAGATGCTCGGTTCAGCCGCCATATCTTGTAGGCATGAAACACAGAGGATCTAGGTATGTGCGCCGTGCAGACTGGTATCTAGATGCTCGGTTCTGCTGCCACGTCTTATAGGCACGAAAAACGGAGGATCTAGTTTTGCGTGCCGGCGCACCGCGCTTCTGATCGACGGACGTTTGCAACGGTCGCGTTTTGCAGATCACGTTTTTGCCATTCTGGCTAAGACGTTTTCTAGCCGAAAGCGACAGCAAAACCTGGTCCCTTAGTAAATGTCTTAACATAGTTTTACTGTATTGTGTCCCCTGTTGATAAATATGGGGTGCGGCCATTATTCAGGGTTTTAAAAATACTGTTTTAAGCCTTTCAAAATAATGGTGCGGCCATTATGCGATGGCGGTCATTATGCGAGTAAATACGGTATACTGCAGTAATATAATTTTCTTTAAAATGTCTACATATCAAAATTTTAATATATAAAAATAAGTTTCCTGACTGACACACTCACTCACTCATCATCAACAACGCACAGCACAAACCGCTGAACCTAGAACCATGAAATTTTGAGGGAAGCTTCCGTTTGCACTGTAGGCACTCACTAAAAATAGATTTTTCGAAATTCAATAATTAAGGGGTTGAAAAGGGGTGAAATGTGTTTTCAAAGAATCCCTGATATCTCATTAATCGGGAAAGGCTATCATAATTTTTGAACTACAAATTATTGGCCAAACAAATGCTTATTTGTGGATTTTTGGTTTTGCAAAATTAAAAAATTATGGGGGTGAAAAGGCGTAAAATGTGTATTTCATTAATCCGTGATTTCTCCTAAACCATTTCAGATAGTGAGGTGATTTTTTTCTTTAAAATGATGCTTAAGTAAATATTTAAAAAGTATTTTTAGAATTTTTTGAAATTCGTCCTTGAAAGCTCTTTATATAATGTGTTTTTAATTAATCCCACTTATCTTCCAAACCAGTGGAAATATAGAAATGGTTTGTGCTTTAAAATAAATCTTTCGTAAATATCAAACAAGTAATTTCAGGATTATTCGAAATTCTTCCTTGAAAGCTGTTTAAAAAATTTAATTAGTTTTCAAATAATCATCTGTACTGCTTATACCCTTTAAGATATTGAGATGATTTTTTGATAAGAATGAAGCTTATGTAAATATCTACAAATCAAATTCAGGATTTTATGAAATTCGAAAATTAAGGATGTGTAAATCAGTAAAATGTTAATGTCTCTCGAAAAAAGAGAATGATCATGGAGAAATAATTCAATAGTTGTTTCTTTTACCAACGTACTCATAAATAAAACCTCTTTTGACTGTAGCCTAAATGTACATACGAAAGAATTATCACGGCATGCCTTTAAGCATTCACTCTGGTATTGTATAAAGTTTGTGGTGTGGGAGGGGTGGGGTTACGGGTTCGTATCCTGTGCAAAAAGACTTTGCGATGGGAATTACTAAGACATCATACGAGCATATTGTGCACTGAGCTAAGACAATTTATAGTTCACTGTTATGGAGTACGCTAGCTGTTAAATGCCTTCATCACATATTTTATCCAGAGTTACTGTTTACGTGACATAATTTCACACGGGCAAAGCCGCAGCCGGGCAGCTATTTTATAGAGAAATAAAGATGAATTAAAAACAAAGATGTTCTGTTCAGGGAAGTGGACTGGATAAAACTGTTTGTATTTGTTGTTTTAAAGATATACAGATAAATTAGTAACACCATCAATTAATACGTAATTAAAAGTTAGTTACTCTTTTCTATAATCCACACTGTAGCGTGGCCCAGGCCCAGACCCCAGATTTGTTTTTACATGTTTCAATTTACAGTATGTTTGTTTCATATTTAGTTGTCACAATCTTGGCCTCTTGATCTTTCTAACAATGGTATACGAGAGTTTTGTTAAGAACTACAGTATTTATAATTTATTTGTTAAAGCCAGCACGTCAGTGGAAATTTATTCATATTTAATATAATTAATTTCAGTACCGGTAACTGAACTAATTCTTCTTAAAATAAGTAACATTTAATTTGGTAATTAGAAAGTACTCATTTAACAGTAAGAATAACAGTTTGCTTAGTTATGATAATATTTATTAAAAATTTATATGATTCTGTTTATATCTTGTAAAATTACAGTGTGTATTTTTTGTTTAAATTGTTTGCATTTGAATTTAACAAAATTATATTTGTTCATTGTTAAAGCTTGGGAGTGTGAAAAAGACAGAGATATCAATCTAAATTTGGAGTTTCCAGGAAAAGTTGCTATATTTCAGCAAAACCGGCCTATAAAGATGATCGTTAAGAATTTGCCGCCATATTTGGTTGCATCCAATAAAATCACGGACTGTTGCTGATTGGCCGTGTCAATTTTAAATATAATGTTTCTTTCACCTAGTAACAAGGTTAATACTTAATATTTTTGTATATACAGTACCTAATTGATTTGGAAACTAAAATGTTAATGTTTATAATTATGTGGAAAAATCACGAGTTTAAAATATTCTTTTAATTATGTAAAACATAATACTGTATTTTTAAATAGTTTCCTGTAATGACCGCGGGCGGCACCACTGATGGACGCCGGTAACTTGCGCGCGAAGGCAGAGGAGTCGTTTGCGAGATGTGGGCCAAGGTGGTTGTGTGTAGGCGGCTGCGGAGTTTGGTTTCAAGATGGCATGAGAGGCGGTTGTGTGTAGGCATCCGCGGAGTTTGGTGTTCAAGATGACGTGAGAGGCGGTTGTGTGTAGGCATCCGCGGAGTTTGGTGTTCAAGATGGCGTGAGAGGCGGTTGTGTGTAGGCCGCGGAGTTTGGTTTCAAGATGGCGTGAGAGGCGGTTGTGTGTAGGCGTCCGCGGAGTTTGGTTTCAAGATGGCGTGAGAGGCGGTTGTGCAGGAGTTGAGTGATGATGGAGGTAGAACCGATAGGGTTCTGCTGGTAAAATGCCGTGAACGTGTGGTTCTGCGGCATTGGTAAAGACTTTCATTTCGTAAATGTTTTTAAGTAATTTGTGAAGTTGGGTTTTTTTTTCTTTTTTAATAGAAACTGATAAATTCTCTATGATCACCGACCTATAGTTTTGTTAAATGTAAACTTTTCTTCGGTTTGCTCAAAGGGTGCATCCCGGCAGTTGGAATTTTAAGTATGTATAAGTTTGGAACGTAACTTCATCAATAAACCCCAATATTTGCGAGAATTCTGCAGTTTTCGTTCCTCGTCTCGTACTGCGTTGTAAGAACCAACACCTTTGATTTTGTAACGCTGAGCTAGTCGTGGACGTGGAGGCATTTTATCGACGTGCCACAATACGGGGGAAGCCGCAAAGAGACAGCTAGTAATTGTATATTTTTGAATATGGGTATACTCCCTTTTTTCTGCTGTGTTTGCATCAATTATTTTTTTAAGCATGCAAGAGCAGATATCAAAACCCTGTAGGCAGATTTATATAAATTTTTTAAAGATATTAAATAGTACAACTTAAGCTAATTATGTTATTAACAATATTTTTGTTGATTGACTTAATAGTCAAAACTATAACTTTGTGTCTTTGAATGAAATACCTGTCATTGCAAAAACTATTTTAAACAAAAGTGTTAAACAGATTTATATCTGCTCTCGTTTAAGCTTAAAAATATAATTGTTGCAAAAACTACAGAAAGAGGTGAGCATAACCTTGAGGAGCTACTATACATAATTGTAGCTCTTTGGATTTCCAGCCATAGCAGTTCTGACCACATAAACAATTGGATTTAACACCATTTCACGAACTAAACGTGTAAATTGAAATGTTTGTAGGGATTAGACTTGAGTGGCAAGTGCGGTGAAGTGCGGTGCTTGACCGGTTGTGTCGTTGCAGGGGGCAGAACTGAACACGGAGGACATAGATGAGACGGAGGAGGACGACCGTACCAAGTTCAAGGATCAGCTGCAGATAATTGGAGTGCTCGGCCGCCACGTGAGTGTTCCCTGCAGCACAACTACTGCTGCACTCTGTCTGATCACACTATACTTGTCCTGCATCTAGAGTAGTGGTATGTTGGGTGCACTAGCTCTCTCCACAGATATGGCCCTGCTACAGTGAGCCGTATTTGCCCATGTACCCCGTGCAGCTTTCCCCCCCCCCCCCAAAAAAAAATTTGGATTGCAAAAATGGGGGTGCGCGGCTTACATGAATAATTAGTACGTATTTGAAGTCCGCGTGCTACGTGTTTAGGTAACTAACTGGCGTGCGTGGAGACTTGACAACAGCGCGGTAGGCTAGGCACACATGCACGCAGCCATTCAGGCAGAGGAATGCTAAAATGGAGGTATGATAGATAACTAGTCACGTGTTTAGGCGGCATTGTTCTGGGCGCGTAGCAGATAAGTGTTTTTGTAGTGACTCTGTACATTAGTACTGTATTTTGATAGTTCTTTGAGGAATCAAAATGTCAAAACGACGAATGTGTTTGTTTACAGTGAGTGAGAAGCTAAAAGTAATTACGGAAGCAGAAGAAACAGGAAATTGCGCAGTACGTCATAAATACATCACAGCGTCGTGTCTTAGAGATTGGCGCAAAATTAAAAACAAGTTAGAGGATACCGTAGTAACGCCAACTGTTCGCAGTGGCTAAACATTTTGGCCTACTTAGGCCGGATAATGCCGGTAATTTTTTTCGCTTCACGTGTTTAGTGTTGTATCACACGTTGCACGCCTCATGTATTTTGTTCGCGCTTTCGTTGCTTCGTGTGGACTCTCGTACGACATTTGTATTATAATTTACACTACTAATTGCTCATTTTGTTGGTTTTTGGACTCGTTGTTTTGTATTTTGTTGGCAAGTTGCTAATTGTTTGTACATTCATATTAGTGCCGCATGTTCAAACTCTTTTCAGAGTGGCGGTAATAAATACGTGTAACATGTGATAAAACATTTGGAAGATCGTAAATTTAGTACATTTGCTACGGCTAAGAGACACATTTAAAGTACATTCGCTACGGCTAAGAGATACGTTTAACATTCGGCTAATTTTAGCCGCAAATTTGTTTGCCAGCGACTATTTGAAATCTGCAACAAGAAGTTTGAATTTTCTTTTTTTAATTTTTTTTTTCAAACTTGTCATTGAAATAAGGGGATGCGAGGGGTACGTGGGTGAGTACGGTATTCCGCAAGCTTAATATATTTACGGTTTTTTGAAAAAAAAAAAATGCTTTCGCACCGAAGACATGCAGACATGTTTACATTTGATAACGTAACGTGTGGCTCGTCACACGGCACGACCCGTGCTCTTCAACACCTGATTGTTTACGTTTTTGATACACGGAAGTGATGTGTTTTCTTACCTGTTGAATTTGTTTGTATAAAATAAGTTACCGTAAAACAATGAACCATATTACGTGCTAGGAAATTTAAGATTTTTTATTTATTTTTTCCAAATTTTTTCTTTTGGATTGGGTGATACTTTATAACATAATTTTTTTTCTTTCCTACATAGAACGTAAATAGAAATAGTACAGCGTTAAAACATACCTAATGTTGACAAATTTTAAATTTTTCGAATTTTTTTTTTTTTTTTTTCAAAATTGCGCACATAATAGGCTTCCCCTCCCTTTTTTTAAAGTTAAACTTTTGGAAAAAAATAAGGGGCCTATGTGCGCATATATACGGTAAGTGTTGGAGTTACAAGGTTTTCATTCAAAGACATTGTTTCACTTTTTACATGTTAAAATATACTATTAAAAGTTAAATACCAATAGGGATGTCGAAAACATAGTTTTCAATGTGTTCACATATTTTATTTAAGTTGTTTGCTAATTGTAAAATAAAAAACTTGGTAAATTCAACTAGCTCAAAGTGCGGTTTTACATTTGGTTAATTGCTGAGTGTTCATAGAGATGCAATGAACAACTTGGAGGGGGAGGGGAATTACGAGAGAACTAAACGTGTCACCCTTTCACGAGTATGTGTTGATGGTAGGCTCTCACCAGGCATGCAGCAATACTCACTACCGTCAGGTGTGTGTTAAATGAAGTATTTGTAGTTTCCAACATTCCCCCCAAACCCCTCTGTTTTACAGCTGTGGCCAGACCATTTGGTAACTATCAGAAAAACCTCTAGTATGTAGTGGTGTGTGTGGACAAACATATTTTTAAATAATCTTAAATTGTGACTTAATGAATTTTAGCCTTTTTATTTTTAATTTTTGAAGTATGCAAAGAGTGTCATAAAATTTTGTAGTTGTTTCAATCTGTGTCATAGAATTGAGTTTTGCTGTATATGAATTCTGTAGTGTCGCCTTTGGATAGATGTTTGTATACAACATACGGAGTTGATAACTTCCTGGTGATGTACCTGAGGGTAGAGTAGGTTAGGAGCGTGCTGTGTGTACAGGTACTGGAACACTCTCTGGACGTGCTGACACGCACACTGGAGGAGCGCACCCACAGCTTACATGGACAGCTACAAAATGTACGAACTCATGCCATGAACATCTCTGACAACAATGTGTTGGCATTCTTATTTGAGGACCTACACTGGCTGCTTATGATCGCAAGTGAGTGTTTTCCCTGCTGTTGTACCGTTCATTGTTGTGTCGTCTCATCTAGTACGTACTTTCTGTTCATCTAAAAAAAATGGCAGCAGTAATAATGTCTCACTTGATCGTTGCTACGCTCTTGGTTTGGTGAACATAGACAGTTTTGTGTTAATTGCTGAGTAAGCTGCATCAGATGAGACTCAGTGTATGTTAGTGCTAGTAATCTTGGACTAGACTCAGAGTTGTGTGAGCATGTGTGAAGAGGGCTTACGTGTGTACAGGCCACGTACTGTGCATGGAGAGTG
Source organism: Medauroidea extradentata (assembly GCA_003012365.1). Classification (NCBI taxonomy): domain Eukaryota; kingdom Metazoa; phylum Arthropoda; class Insecta; order Phasmatodea; family Phasmatidae; genus Medauroidea; species Medauroidea extradentata. The sequence continues at coordinate 3,916 of PNEQ01114601.1, read as the reverse complement.
ACGGTGAGTGTCCGCTGGTCCCGGCGGAGGTGATGCGGTACAGCATGAAGCAGGCTGCCCCTGTACAGAGCGATCTACAGCGCCTGGTGTATGATCCTGGGGCTGTTCCCACGGACATGGACCACGTGCTCAGGTGAGAGACATGTATCCCCCTTGCCTACATCTACAAGCAACAAGCTTCACACAACAAGCAGTTATTGATTACGTGTTCAATGACGTGCAGGTTGGAAGCCAATGTTTTATACATGACTCAAAGCACAGAACAACATCGACAAGCTTCTTGGCTTACGACAGATTTAGTTATATTCCAGTTCACTGTCTACGTGCCCCAACATCAGTTATTACCAAGAGACGAGATTGCTGCGGCTTGTAATGTTATAGTAATACAGGTTATTTATGATAACAAAGTAGGTGTATTCTCCCAGCTTTGTCTGCTGTAGAGATACAGTAAACCCTCGATCTAACGACACCGCACAGTGCTAGATAATTTTGTCGTTAGATCACTGATGTTGTTAGTCCCGAGGTAATTAATTTTGACCTCCCTCTTCCCCCCCCCCCCAAAAAAAAAAGTAAAGCGTGTTTTTTGTTAAAGTTAACGTAGAACAATTACTGACTTGAAATAATCACCTTTTTTAATTTAAATTATATTTTAGTATACAGTAGAAACCCGATTTAACGAAATGCCACGGGACCCGAAAATGTTTACTCTAAATCGATGTTTCGTTAAATTCAACTTTAAATTTTTTACCCCCCCTCCCCCTTCCCAAAAAAAAATTAAATCCTCGGGCATTTTTTGTCAGAAATGGAGGTAAGCTTGTTAGAAAGTATGATAGCCCACAAGAACAACATACCGTAGTTACCATCAATAGGTAAGCCGCGGCCGTAAAAGAAAAAAAATCCACGAAAAAACTTTAAAAACTGCCACCGGAACACTCGTCGAGCTGAGCGCGTGCCCGGTGAGGCAGCCCGCTCGCTCGTGCGCATTTAACACGTGAGAACTGATGATAAACACCGCCGAGTCGTCTTTCTTTCCGGCTCTCTCGCGCCTCCAAGAAATTTTAGAAATTTATATTAAAAAAAAAAAGCCATGAAAACTGAAGTAAAAGTTTGCGAGATAACGGTAAATTAATAAATACGCGCAGCGGCGGCCATAGTAACTTACAGGCCGCCACGCTCGTGAAACAAACTGGTTGCTGCCCGCCTAAAAATATTTTGCACTCAAGCGTTTTTTAGCATCGGCGAAACATGTTATTTACGTTAATAAATTCATTGTAAAAAGTCTGCATAAATAACATAACGTATTTCATTTTATAGATACGCTGGTTTTATCACGGGACGTGTCAGAAAATAATCACGCTGGACACCACTGCATCAAATATTTGACTGCATTCTATCGGCAAAAGAATTAGGTGGTAAAGCACGCTGCTCGGTAGCACATTCTGACGGAGACGCGAAGCACTATCTGTGAATTAGTACCCGTGCTGTCCGCTGCCGCGCTGTGTTGACTGGGTATCTAGATGCTCGTTCACTCGCCACCCGCCCGCCCGGATGAGTAGAGGATCTAGGCGCACGTTTGTTACGCAACACAGCGTCGCTCGCTCGGCCGGCTTTGCTCGGCCGCACGCGCTCAGCTTAAAATCACTCCCGCGGCCGAAGTATTTAATGAATTTTTAAGATTTTTTTTTTGTTTCTTGACGGATGGTTTAACACTATCTACGGAGAAAAATGATTATACTGCAGCCAGTAAACGTATTTTTAATAGAGTTACACTACACTTTATATTTTATTTTATCAAAGTTACTTAGTTATTTAATACAATTTTGGTTATTTTTTCATAGTTCCTAAAAATCCTTTCGTTAAATCGCTGTTTTCGTTATTCCCGAGTTCGTTAAATCGGGGTTTTACTGTATAATGTTTCTCAAGGGACTGAAGAAATTTTTACATTATAAATGGGAAAACATTATAACAGGGTAACTTCCTATTGCCAAGGAGCTTTAGGGACCAAATGAAGGTAGCATTATAACCAGGGAAATGTTATAAGTGGGAACACTATAACAGGGTTCTACTGTAATGAAAAGGTGTCTTCCAAATAAAATGGTACCCCCATAATCCTAAAATTATAGTCCACTTGTAAATAAAAAAATAAAAAAATAACGTGCGCTGCAAAGTTCTGTGCCGCGAATAATGCTCTTACTAGATCATCTGTTGCATAACAATTAACTAAACATGACTTAATATTTGGTAAAAAAGTTTTAGACTATTTAAGTCTGAAAAGATATCCTATAAAAACTGAAAACAACTTGACGTTGCAGGAAAAAATATTCTAAAGTGGGCGTGATGCAACTCTCCACGTCACAAACCCTTGCGTTACTGGCTTACAAACTGATACAGCACACGTTAAAACAACCTTTATTTTTCATTGTAAAGTAGAATTACCAAATAGAAGAAATATTAACACAACTTATCATTGTCTAAAGATCAAGGTTAAGTGCAGTAGATTTTATATTTTGCGAGTGGTAATAAAATAAAAACCTTATCAGTCCACATGTAGCGTACGGGACTAATTGTATTTGCGTCATAGGCTGTTTTTACACTGCAGTGAATTGTACAGCCACATGCATCACATGTCAAGTGATCAATAACGCAGCGGAAGTTATCAAGGTCAAGCATAGCTCAATTCAAATGTGTACTACCTGATATGAAGCTAGAGAAGAAAAATGAGGTTACTGTGACGCGTCTTACTGTTCGGGCTGTTGAGGTTATGTAGCGTGAAGTGCGCCGTATAGTTCAGTTTCTGTTTTAGTTAAATGTAGTTTTGTTGAGTTCAACCACCAGTCAGTTAGGTTTTAACTTGTCTAGAAAAACTCAGATTTGTCAAAAATTACATTTATTATAACCAAGTAAATCACAACCCACAACATATATGGTACCGGTCATAGCTATTGCAGTTTGTCTTTAAAGTCAATCAACTTATAGAGCGATTCTTAGCCACCATGATCATTCAGTCTGACTTGCATAGTTTAGGTTCAATTCAGTTTTAAAAACATTGACAAAGGGAAAAAAAAAAACAACTCAAACTACTGTACTGGTATTTTCTTCCCTGTTTTTACTCCCGTAACACCCATCACCTCAATACTGTAATTCATTGTAATTGAAATAAAAATCTATGTCCATTCCCTCCTAGCCACGCCAACACACTCGAGGCTTTCTCGCCCATCTCACTCACACATGGCGTTCCTCTCGCGCCATCCCAGCACGACTGTTACTGCATGACTTACTTCACGACTGTCCTAGTTCATCCTTGCATCACGCCCAATGACTCATTAAATCCTAGACGGTCATGTTAGCTAAAGTACTCCTTAGCGGAGTGCTACAGCAGAATCCCATAATTTACTAACAAAACGTCAAAATTACACTTGAAACATATAACAAAGGATTCCAAAATTTGAATTTAGAGTTTTTAAATAAAAATAATGTGTAATATTAACACAAATACAATAATTGGTGACAAACGGTGCGCAACAGCGGAACTACTTTCACGGCGCAATACCCTAAAGCCGGCCTCACACGATGCCTAAATTCCTGTTACCTTCTGCTATACCCATGGGCATACAAATATTTATGGCAGATTCTGAGTTGTGGGTATAGCAGAAAATGGTGCGTGGCTCCTCGCTCATATTCACATGGTACCCAGAGTGATAACAGAAATCGCATAATACCACCGCCACATTTTTTAATGGTCGTTTTGTTCATTGCAACATGGATCGGCGCGAAAAACTACGGAGAAAAAAATTATGTGCTACAGCAGTTTTAGCTACTCAAGCACGGATATTTTAATTTTCTATTTAGCATTTCCACGTGCTCTACATACCATTTCGACGCCATGTTGAACTGTTGTAAAATAAGACTTGACCAC
>PNEQ01114600.1:0-10671 GCA_003012365.1 Medauroidea extradentata | reverse complement strand
GTCAGGCCACGAACGGATGTAAGTGCCGGGAAACTGAGGTCTGTGGTTGCACCACACTCTGGGCACGGTTCTGCGTCGTAGCTTCTCTGCAGGCAAGGCTCGTCGCCTTGAAAGAAATAATATTCACATAGCTAACACACAAGACATTAAGTCTGAATACCCTGGGTTCAATGACAGGCAAGGCCTGGGCATTACAACTCTTTACTAGTAAATTATACTTGTTGGTATCTACAGAATAATAAATTTTTAAACAAAAAAAAACACATTAATTTTACTTTCTCGAATAAAGTGTAATGTACAAAAATCAAGATAGCTTTCTGGTAAACTTGTACTGTAAAATACATTTTGTGGAATAAAACACAGCATTTGGATATTTGCGTTTTAAAGGTTTCCGTGAGGTTTCTACCTATCCCTTTTCGTGTGATGGGTTTCTATCTAAACCCATCTTGTTTTTGCATATCGTCATTTAAGAATGCTCCTTAGTCCTGTGTTTTGCACCTAAGATACACAGCATACAGCATAGGCAATAGTGCGTTCATGTGTTTATTTTGTTGTGTTCCTTGAATTGTTGATGGTGCACATTCAACGTTACCTACATGTTTCTAACTCACGATACCATTGTTTCTGGAAATCTATCGCTGTAGCTTCATTTGTGATTTGAAAGAAAACTATGAGTCCTAGACTATTGCAACAAGAGGACCTTTTTTGTTAGACAGGTAACATTACTCAATAAACAATATTCATATGTTCGAAAATCCGGACGGTAAAAAAAGTTATATGCAATTAGAGGTTAGCCACCCCTGCTATTTTCATAAGGGCGGAATGTTTCAACCAACATTTTCTGTTGGTTTGCAGATCCCATTAGCATTAAGCTATGCTGAAAATATTTAATTTTTATGTCAATTACTTTCCGATATTTTGGGAAAATACTGTTTTAAAATTCGATGTTCAGAGGCCCATTACTCCCTTCATTGCGTTTAGGTGAAAAGTGCAAATATGTTTTCGTCGTAGTTTTTCGTGAGGAACACGTATGCGGAGTTTGTCCCCCTATTTAAGAAACAACCTGTATAGGTCATGTCGCAGTGTTTTCACAATGCATTATCAGCGACGCAACGGTAACTTTTAAATGTCGAAGTTGAGTCAACTTCAACATAACATAAAGGAAAAGTTAAGAACAGCCAATCAGAAGAGAGTTGTTTTTTTGTTGGCTATTGCCTAGCAACTTTTGTCGTGCCAAAACTAATGTTTTTACATGTTTCTCGACCTCATAACCTCCAATTGTGTGCTGCTCGCTCGTGCATGTACAAGAGTGTATGAAAATAAGTATATTTGTCATAGTTGTGTTCTGAAGTGTGGTGAAAGCAAAATGTTTGTTATTTTAATTTCAAGTAAATAATATTTTTATTTCCATGCAAGATTTGTTACTCGTGTGACATGGTATTTGTGAGTCCATTGTCTGATGTATGTGTGACTATGGTTGTTTAGTGAGTCGTAAACCGTTATCATATATTTATAAAAAAAATTCAGAGCTAATGTGTTGCTAAAGCATCCGTTCAAGGACCCTACAATAAATTTAACTAGATGGTTTGCAAGGTCGTTTTTCACTGAGGTAGGTGTGATATGTGTAGACAGCAAACATATTGTTAAAATATCAAACAAGTGTCTCACCAGTCTCACGAAAGACGGTAAACTAAAAGTTTTGCACTCCCATTTCATGAAATAAATAGAATCACACCAGAATCACTCTTAAATAAAGCATGTGTAATGTGAGAAAAAAACGAGTTGGTAAGAAAGATGTAATTTTACAACTAGGAGGGTTATTTATTACACATTTTCAACACATAACTGAAACGGGTTTTTGTGAATCGTTTTCTTTACTTATTTATGTTATAACATGTATTATGTAAACATTTTTCAGCTCAAATAACATTGCTAAATGTTAATATTACAATGATCGTCAGTAGTCTTGTGGCATTTGTAACATACTTCATTTGAGTCTAGCAGACTAGTGTATTTTATTGCCAACATACGAAAAATCAAAACCGGGACTAAATAGTAACTAAATTATATAGTATTGTGGACACATTCATAAGGCAGACTCACTTGAATACTATTTAATGTAACTATAACAAAACAATTTACATTTTACGTGAGCAGCATAATAACACATTATAATCTTGGTGAACTTGTCGAAAACTTGACTACAATTGGTAGCCTTGTACCTCAATTTAATTCCTTAACTTCAGTGTGAAACATGGATCAAATCCGCGGCAAATTTTTCTGTTAGGTTAACGCAAAGGTAACATACGGAGGTCCATGTTAACTTCAATGTGATACGGCCTTGATTCTATAAACAAGCAGATGTGCTAGTATCGGAAACCTGCTACAAGATGGCGTTTCCTAATATTTGATGAGGAGTTTATTGCTGTGCTTACAATAACATCATGAAGTTAGCTGGGATCGGTAGTAAATGGGCTTCAAAGCTCCTCCTTCAACTGGACATGCATATATCTCAGCATAGGACATTCACAGTAGGCGCTTCGCACACTAAACTCCCTGTGTTTATTGACAATAGGAAAGCTTGCGTCAATGTAGACTGTCCTACCGACAACTGCTTTTTGTTCAGCGTGGTCGCGGGTTTGTATCCCGCACAACGTGATGCTAACAGACACAACTCTTATCCCGATCCTAGGACAGTATTTAAGACAACTGGCATGAGTTTCCCTACGACGATACATCAGGTGAGGCATTTCGAGGAGATTAGTAATATTTGTGTTAATGTGTACGCTTGCGTTGACAATGACACAAATTTTACTGACTAAAAGTGCACTAACGCGACAGACACTCGCACAGCCCCTATTCACACATATCCTGTGCGAAGAGAGTACAATGTAATTGTTTCGGGACTTCACGCCAATGATCATAGTGTCCATTTAAATTTTGGAACAATAAAACATCTAGCTCGTCTTGTACACAGTCAGTTGACTAAAAATCATAATAAGGTATGGATTTGCAAATACTGTCTTCAGTATTTTTCAAGCGAAAACACTGCACACACTGAACAATGTGTAAACACCACTTTGCTGTATACGAGCCACATTTCCTAGCCAGGATCATTAAGTGGCTTGAATTCACCAACTTTTCCAAGCTGCAGACAATGGGCTTTGTAGCATATTGCGACACTGAAACATAGCACATGTATGCTACAAGATGGCAGTCCAGCACGACAGTAAGGACAAGTACCTACGCTGCGTCTGTGTTGTTAGTATACTATATGTAGTTATGATGCTAGCAAAACAGAGTACCGTACATTTGTGGGTCTTGTGGCTAAACTTATCGAGCTGACAAAATATGTATGTGACATTTACAAGTTAGATGTAGGTAAGAAGGCCCTGACTGCGACCGATGGTGTCCAGCTCGCGAGTCAGACGAAATGTCATATTAGCTTAATTCTTCAGACAAAATTGTACTTGTCCATGGCCACCTGACTGGTGAACTTACAGGTTACGCGCACATCAAGTGCAATTTACAGTTACGTCTTGAGAAGAATCAGCTCGTAGCTGTTATCCACAACACGCAAAATATTGATGGTGATTTTCTCATGCGCCCGCTGGCCTCTCGCCTCGTTACACAAGCAGATGGTAGTGTAGTTGTGGAAAACCCAGGCGATATTAAAAATCATTGGGAACACTATGGAGAGTTACAAGTGTATCACAAAACACTTTATGGTAACTCTGTGCAAGGAGGTGAGCGCGCAGTAACGTTTAGATTCATTGTTCCATTTAACTTCATGACCGCATCGTTGGACTCTTTAGCTGGTAATCTGATGTCGCACCAGCTAAAACTCACCCGGGCGCAGTTTCCAGACGATGTTTGATTTGATGCAAAGAAAGGGAGTATTTCCATACGACCCATGCGGTTGTTGGAAAATCTGAAACATCCCTGCCCCCCTAGGGACGAATTCTACAATGTAATGCGAGGCAAGGGCGGGAACGTGAGCGATTACATACACTCTCATGCTGCCTGAAATGTGATCAACTGTGCTATATTAATGGAGTATGTCTTATAGTATTTGAATGTGGGTACATAGTAGTTAGTAGATGTTTTAGAGAATATCAGATGTGAAATGTAAAACTATTCTGACAATTTGTACCTTTGACAGATGATAACTTTGTTTATGCTAATACTGTAATGTTACTTAAGTGTACTGAAGTTACTGAATTTTACTAGAGGTATTTGATAGTTACTTGAAATTTAAATGTTAAAAAATAGGTAAATTATAAATTCTAAGTGATCTAACGTAATGAGTAAAATTAGCAATAAATTGTAAAATGCAGTGCTGATGTCAACGAGTAAAGTTTGAACTCTGGGTGAAATTCCTCACTGCTATAAACAGTCTAAAATTTATGTTTGGTTTGGCAGGCGTTGAGAAACGCACGTACCTTTTATATAGCTTCATACCAGGACAATGATGCTAAAAATGGTTTTGGAAGAGACCTGTATTGACTACATTTTCAAAAACTGAGACCCCCCAGCTAGAACTTCCGGCGTGGGATATGCTCTTAACGAAGGGTCCTGGTATTATCGAGGGAGCTCTAAGGAACGTACGCCATAAATTAAAGGCTACGAAATTTACGTCAGAAGTCACTATCACTAGAGAACCTTTAATAATGTGTGACTAACTCACTTTGATATATATGATATTGCACACTTTTAAATCAGAGTTGATGCGTCAGTTTTATTGTGGTAAATGTTTATTAACCAACCTTGAGATAACTGCTCTGAGTTAGTTAAACACCTTTTCAGTAATTTATAAAATTTTCTGAGAACCCAGAAAATGCTCACTTTTCCCCGGCGCTGGTGATTGTGTACTAACTATGCACGTTAGTGAGCAAAGTGTTGTTTTTGGTAATGTTTCATTACAAAATATCCTTTCAAACTGTATGTTAGGAAAGTCAATAAACATCTTAGACAATGCAAATAATCAATTAAAAATTGTTCTGTAGCGTCTTTCATTAAAAAAATGTTTAAGTACTCAAGCATCAAAATTGCAATAAAACTACGTTTTACTAACGAAAGTAAAACAACACACACAGATAAATCTGTTCACATCTTTTCATTAGTTTAACTTGGCAAAACCAAGCTTAGTATCATGAAAGTTGTGTAGTGCTCTATCCCCTCTAGGTTTGCGGGAGGTGTATGTAACACAGAATGGTATGCTGTATGGACCCTGCATTTTATGTCACAGCTCCTGATCTAGCCTGGGACGGTCTCTTATCGAATACACAAGTAGACTTGGAGCTGCTGACCGACCCTGATAAGTAACTTTTGTTGAACATGGGATTCGAGTCGGTATTACTCAAGGGAATAAAAGGGATGCGACTGCCAACAATATTTAAATTGAATGATGACTATGACCCTTCTCTCCCGTCATCCTACGTCTGCTACTTTGACATAAATGGTATGTACAGTCATACAATGATATCGAAGATTAAATTTGCCAATTTTCAGGGGATTCCGGCGAGTTAATTTTTTCATTGAAATTTCGCCAACATTGACACACAAGGGGACTCGTGCTTTTTCGCGGAGTTTGCTGATCTCAGAGGAATGTCACTATATGCTATATGATCTGCCTCTGCAGTTATGAGATATGAACAACAAACACAAACATATTTTCAGTGACATCATCACAGAACAAGTGTAAAATGGTGAATATCCAAAAGTTACGAAACATCAGTCATAACGCACATCATTAGGCTTAAGTCTTAATATATATATGTTTTACAAAACACATTAAGTAGCACTGCTTGAAGCATTTCATAATTCTTGCCTCTCAAATTTCTTCTGGAAACACTTTATTTTGAGTGAGGAAATCTTGGTTTTATCCACTAGGAAAGCACATTGTTACAAACTTAATTACAAACACAAATATGGCAGTGCATTAAGTTAGAGGACACATTCGGTAAAACCAAGCACGGCCACTCTTCACAGTACTCTTTGCGATATTTCTGACAGCTTATCTTACTTTCCTTCACATGTTCCTACATTGTGAGCCTCTGAGAGCTAATCTTCCTTTCCTTCACATGTTCCGACATTGTGAGCCTCTGAGAGCTAATCTTCCTATTCTTCACTTGTTCCGACATTGTGAGCTTCTGACAGCTAATCTTCCTATTCTTCACTTGTTCCGACATTGTGAGTTTCTGAAAGCTAATCTTCCTATTCATTAGCTGCAAAAATTATGTTGTACTGTTATGCACAAAGACGTACGAGAAAGAAATCAAACGTTAAAATAAAATACTAATGCTGTACATATTTGAAATAATCTATACTGACCGAAAATATAATTTACAAATTTTAATAATCCTTTGTTGATATTTATACCTGACTAGCTAACTAAAATCTCGGTTCGACTATTAAGGGGTAGAAAAGACATGAAACGCGTTTTTGATTATCCCTCGATATCTAAGAAACTCTTCAAGATATAATTATAACATAGTTTGTTTTTACTTCAAAATTATGATTACGTAAATACCCCAAACGTAGTTTCAGAATTTTTCAAAATTCGACTCTCATGAGAATATGCTACATTTGTGATTTATACGCCACTTGGATACTTTTCGATACTTATTCAAATGTCTAAGATGGAATTTCAAGACGTTTCGAAATTCGATACTTTTGGGTGAGGGGGAAGAAGTGAAAAATATTTTCGATTATCCCTCCATATCTATTGAACCATATAAGATAACGAAGTGATTTTGACTTCAGGATTAAGCTGCTTGCGAAAATAGATAAAAAAAATACTAGTTTATGAGTTTTCCAAAATCGACTCCAAAAAGTAAAAAAAAAACCCTTCGTTTTGGTTTTGATTCCTAAACTATCTACATCGTCATCGACACCATTAAACTTTTAGACATCAATGCCATTTTTGCTTAAGAACAACGCTTCTTGAATGCTTGGAAGTAATATCACGATTGTTTAAAAGCTTGACACCTACAGAGGCGAAAAATTGTGTAAGACGTGAAAAGTGTTTTCAACGAATTGTTGATATATCTTGGACCCAGCGGACTATCGTTTTTTTTTTTTCTTTTTCAAGCCTGTGAGACATCCATAATATATTCTGACATGTAATTCAGGGGGTGAAAAGACGTGGAAATTGTTTTATTAATATTTTTTACACCATTCGAAATATAGACAGGTAGGTAAACGGGCTTCACGTTCGACATAGAGGTCATTATAGACAGTGACAAACAACTTGGTACAATGACAGCTGACAGGAGTTAGGCGAGGAGTCGAACATGGCCTTTGTTAAGGAACCGTCCCAGCATTACGACTCAAGCGATTTCGGGAAACCATGGTGACAATCGAATTCAAGATGGCCAGTTCGATACCCGGGTCCTCCCGACTGCAAGTACAACATGATATCATTGCGCAGCCTTGCTCAGTCATTAGAGATACATAGCTGCTGTACGCTTCGTGATGATTATGTAGATTGTTGTAAATACATTTTACGATGTTTCTACATTCCAACTACCTAGGCTGATGTAAGTTTCTCCAATGAATCGTCTATTTAGCGGTGACTACGTGTTTTCGTCTTAATTTTCAGTTCAATTGGATACTTAAACAAACGTCTGTCTATATGTAACTAAGATTATTAGATATTCGACCCATAAGGGACTAACGGACGTAAAGTTTGTTACGATAAGCCAATCATATCAATCTAATCAGTTGAGACACTGAGCTGTTGTTTGCTTCAGAATGATGCGTACTGAAATATACAAAGGAAATTTATGTACGTAATTTACTGGATGGGGGACTAAGTTTGTAAACTTTCAAGACTGACGATCCGAAAAGAAAGTACGACCAGGTATAAATAATTTAAACCGTGGTTACATTTAGCAATTGTATTGAGATGTATTGTCCTACAACCTCTATGTATTTTTAAGATTGAATATTTTATTTATTGTGTTATTTATATATTTTCGATGTTACATGGAGTAGGTGGCCTGAATTAAATTTCGCCATTCTCTACTAAACACTACGTACGCCTGTGATAATGATAATACTCACCAAGGTCACCGACAACAGTTCTTCCTTTATTTAAAAGATGGCCTGAATATATGTTATAACCACAGCCCTTCCTCATTTTCCCTCGTGGTGCGGATGTAAATTTCCACCGCAGTCAGAAGATCTACTTTGGATTTGACAGTAGAGTACGGGTTGGGACGTGCACAATTACTGAAATGAATTTTTAAAAAATTAGGTAAGTTCTTATCTAGTTTTAAACAGCTTTTCAGTAACACAGGTTTGTTGAGGTACAAATATTATATCCCCCCCCCCCCCGGACCATTTTCACACCACTTGTGCAGTTTCATTTGCGTGTTTTGATGTGTGCGTCGTAAGGAAATAAACTGCGTGTAAACATTTTTAATGTACCAGTTAATTTTCTTAAGTAATTGATATGCATATATACACGCATATATTTCTTCCTGAATATTTGTTTAGTTTTATATCATATTCGAGATGACTCTGAACTTAAGATTTACATAGGCTATTTTTGATAATTTATGTGGAAGTTTTCCTTGCAGGATTCTTGAACTTTTATTTACGAACGTGTAATTGTATTATCTCGAAGTCTCGAAAGAGAATTAGGAAGGAGAGAGAATGCAGTGGATCAATTAAAGAGATAATATGAAACCTATCTTATATATCGGTTATATCATATTTGTTCAAAATAAATTAGCGGTGACGATAATGCACAGACCTTACTTGTGTATTAGATGAGTTGTATATTATTGTTTGATGGTCGGTGGAATGTAGAAGTCAACATTGTATAGGTCGATGTAAATAAAAACTCGTGGCAATGCTGGTATTTAAATGCTACGGAAAATTCCAAAATGGCTAAAAGTATAAATTACGCAGAGCTTTTATTTATACTAGACCAAACACACACACACACATATACATACATATACACACACGTCTAGCGTACCATGTATTGATAAGAGCTCTTACACCATTAGTATTTCTAAGTTAAGCGGTTGTCGCCATAGAAATATAATGCATGCCTGAGAGCCACAAGCAAAGGAATGATAAGGGCCATACATTGCCGCTGTACACAGAGCGCTCAAACAGTGCTGATGCTGGGTCAGCTACTTGCCTAAACATGACAAAGCAGTGATCCTATAATTTATTAACCTTAACTACACAACAGTTCAATATCTGCCTACATCGTCGATTATTTACAGCAAGTTATTACATTTTAATACACAGCAAGACTGGCAGATTTGGATGGGCGGGGGGGGGGGGGGGGGGGGGGGGGGGGTTAATGCTTTTCAAGGACTTTGAAATAGTATTGAAGGCACGCGTGTTGTTTTGAAATATATATGTTGCATCATAGTCTGTAATGTGATTTAATAACGTAGATAAATATAGCTTGGAGAAATACGATACTTTCATAAATAAAACTGTTCCCTCAAACACGCAGCCTTAAGTCGAGGAGGAGGTAAATGTGAGGTACAGACCATCTTCCTATCACCAACAACACCAGTCCTCCTCTCTCTGAAAAGACTGTCTTGTTAGCTAGCTATTATGTTCCTGTTAGCAACGAACTAGCCGTAACAGCCACCGTGCATTCTCTACAAGTGGCACAAGAATACTGCTACAACCAGTTATGTCTCACTTTGCCTTAGAAAGACTTAGCTGTCGTATGTATAACATCACATATCTTATTTTGATAAGATCATTGACAAACATACATCAGCTCCCATCACTAAGGTCATTTAGAACAGTTATGTTAATACACAATGTTACAGGAGAAAGTATTTATTTTGGTTTGAGAGGTGCAGCAGTGACTTTAGACAAATACTTATATTCGACAAACTTAGCAAACAGCAACAGGACACAAACTTGTTCACAATAATGACAAGCCATGGCAAACAGTTAAAGCGTTACACATCCTTGTGTTTCTCGTATCAGAAGTCAATAGGAAACAAGTATAGGCTACTTTACCAGTTGTTTCGCTCGGATAGGATCTATAATATAAATAAATGAAAATAAAAAAATTAATTATTCCATATATTAGACGTGACATATTGTACAGTTGTGGACATACGCCAATGTAATATGTCGTCCCAGAAATATAATATGTGACTAAAAAAACTAAGAAAATAAAGTGAAAACAAATCTGGTTTGGCTGTAGTCAACACATCCATGAATTAAAACAACAAGACATGAAACATCCCACAAGGAATAAAGAAAAACAAAACATAGATCCAAGAATAGAAGTCGAAAGACATACTAAATAATCGGTTGTAGTTCGTCTGTTTTCTTACAGGCACCACGTAGATAATAACGCCGATACACATATGTTATCAATGCTGTGGATAACATGTACCCGACGTGTGTGTGACTTCCAAAATACATGTATAGGTAAAATTATAAGTAGTGTAGTATAGCTCTTTTATTGCAGGAGCCTAGGAACCGGATCACCGGATCTGTTCAGTATGTGTCTCGTAATTATTAGTATATGGTCTACCCACCATCTTGGTTAATGTCCGTTGTCTTGATAACTGGGTACCCTAATTCGCGCCACCCTCCATCTTGTTTATTTTAATTAGTTTTATAGTTGTCCTCTTAGGCAGGTCTGCCAGTAGTTACTGATCGTCTCCTAGA
>PNEQ01114599.1:0-10663 GCA_003012365.1 Medauroidea extradentata | reverse complement strand
GTAGAAACCTGGAGACCATTACCACTGATAAATTATATTACAATATAAATTACAAAACCAGGAACACGTAATAAAATAACACGGCTCGAGGTGTCTACGGCCAAAGATACTTAAGTATACATAGACAAACAAACGTCAATATTCCTAAACATAAACAAATCATGCGGATATATATAAATAATCAATTGCTATGTTACAGTGGTAAAACTCCAAATTTGTAAAAAAAAAAAATTAAGTGGGTTTGGGTTTGTGGACATACGCCATTGCTCATGTTTTACTGCTCAAACCTGTGTTTAATGACAAAATACGAAAACGAATAAGGAAAAAAAAAAAAACAAATATAAAACGCACACAAAGAAAAAGAAAGAAAAGTAATCCCAGAGGAATTCTGCATTTCCATTTTCATCTTTTTCATATTGAGAATCTGGTTCTATTTTGTGTCTGTCCTTTGTGTATGGGTGTTGTGTACATATTCGACTGTATTCTATCTTTAGAATTCTTTTTGTCTAATAGAACAATTATTTGAAAAAATAAACTGACAGAATTCCTCTGGGATTACTTTTCTTTCTTTATCTTTGTGTGTTTTTTATATATATATATATTTTTTTTTTTAAATTCGTTCATTCAACACAGGTTTGATCAGCAAAACATGAGCAATGGCGTATGTCCACAAACCACTAAATCCTAACTGTAAGCTCTCATTGCAACAAACATTTTAAAATCTTAAGAAAGGTTAGTTCTACCTTATTTCAAAAGCGGTACAACTCCACGCTGTGAAATTCATTATATATCATAATGTCGCTGCAAAGTTTTGACACTTAACTTATATGTTATAATTTGTAGCTGAATTTTTTTGTAGAATTATACTGAACGGTTTTTTAGATTTCGTTACCCAAAGTACCACGTTTTTCGTCGTGAAAATAAACAAAAATGAAGGAAATTATTTTTTTTTTTTTTTTTTTTTTTTTTTTTTTTTTTTTTTGCTGGCGAATGGTACATTATTTTAAGAAACGCGTCCACAGTATTGTGCATCGTGTGATTGCACATTGACTCAAATTTTTTCAAAACTTTTGGTAAAAAAATATTTGAGTTATTGGCACCAGTCTGAAAAAACTCGGGAACAAGCCCTTAAAATAAGCCCTTCATTTTATGTATGTTATGTCAACAAACGTAGTATCATGTTTGGACTGCTCGGGATTTTAACCTGCACCAAATATGCAAGTCAGAACAGTAGTTGAAAGATATATGTGGAGCGCAAGAAGGGATTAACTACAGTGCTACGTTGTCACATTGTGCATATAAAACGTAACCCAACATTTTGGGACTAACAATTTAGCTGAGTATTCGCTTGGTGTGCTTGTTAAGAGTTTGTTTCTGGACACCCTGTATACTTACTGCTACAGTCACCTCTCGAGGATTTGCAAACTTTAAATTTCCGTTGGAAAAATTAGACTATTTAACCATTTATGAGTGGTAGTAAATGACAAACGGCATCAGCTTCATTTATCCAAAGCGACAACAAACTGTAAACAGAAGGAGTAACCGTCACACACATGACTTATTAAATCATCGTTTGGAGCAAAACATGCGATTTTAACGTAGGTCCTATTCCCAGCATTTCCACCGTGATTAGAAACATTTGAATCATGAAGAATTAAATGCAGAAGTAAATACAGTTATGTCTTATCAAACCGTATTGTGTGCATTCGAGCGTCGACGGTCACAGATTAACCACACCAGCTCAGCGTCTTGGAAATTGCATGACAGACAAAGCTAATTACCTTTGTTTTCAGTACGCACGTTGTAGGCATATTTTACCATGTTATAAACAATAAATAACTGTTATTACAAATTTAGTCTAATAATAAGCACTTAATCGTAACAAATTTATATTTATATGAGGATACATTGCCGATAATCACCACACCCTTAATTTATTAACCGATAATGAGTAATTTCAACGTGAAGAGGTGACATATAAAGGATAGTCGTATCGGGAAATAGCAAGTATCTTTCTTCAGTTGCTACAGTCCAAATTTGTTTACTCCACAAATAAGTATCGTCACACTAGAGTTGGAGTGATTTTTGCTAATATTATTAATTAAAGACCATAACTTACTGGAGGTAGGGCGGGGAAGGGCCGATGTTGTCATCCAGCCACGCCTGTGTTCACGGCAGATAGTTCTGTCTCGGTACGGAGGAAGAAGGGCTGAAAGCAGTGTTTTCCCAAGAAACCGTGTTTAACGGACAAGGAAGCGCGGTGCCCCAGCGGGAATGTCTGTCCGTCTCTGCAGAAAATTTAAAGCCCACTTTACATAAGGTAATCGACCCGTAATGTTATTCTATGCTAATCGCTTCCCCGGGGCGGCAGGCTGATGATGAGGGGGCAGGAGCGCTCGTGTTGTGCTGTTATTTCAGGGGAACCTAGTTTGTGCACGGGGCTATGCAGATGAATGTTGATCCAGTCATTAGTGCTGGGAGAGTTACCTCTCCCCACCTCACACACCCCTCTTCCCGCCCACTTTCGACCCCCTGGACCATTCCACGCCCTTCTCTGCCCTTTCTGCACGCCCGCGTTTGCACAGCAGGTACGCGGAGCTGGCTGGTGGTTCACACTGGCTCCGTCAGGTGCGCTGCCTGCCCTCTGTAACCTATATACCCAGTACTCTCACTCTTCTCTTGTTATCCATGGTGTCTTTATTAGCAACGCTTTAGCAACAGCAATATAAACAACACAAATATCAACCATTATTATTTCAATTATTAAACATCTCCTGCATTTTAATTTTAATGATTGAAATTACAGTTATTTGCAGTTTAAATTAGAGGCCGCAATCTGTTCGTAATATGCAAAGTCTGTAAAGTGCGTAATTTGAACTACAGCGAAGAGAGAAACAAATGTTTGTGACTTGAAGAGTAAATGTATAAATATAGTTAAAGATATGAAACAATGTACCTGCACCTAATACGGCCCGCTTAAGGTTCACAAGTCATGTGTGCCTAAGTCATTAATTATATTACTAATATAACACATGAGTGATGTAAGACAGATATTTATGGATGGTGTATGTTCGTACTGGAGACTACTAGTGTGTATTGTTCTCACGTCAACCTCGGCATTACCACACATTGGCGACTAGTAGGCCATATTGAGGACTGGGCCATATTCGGTACACATTAGCCTTATTACTTTTACGTAAAAAATTGCTGGAAACTGCGCAAATGCCTTAAGTTTGAAGCGAAGAACATAGTTGTATGCATTTTTTGTTCTGTTTATTGATATTGGTAAGTACTGTGCGATGAAATAAATTAATATAAAAGTGTGTATTTTTACAGTTCATTACTTTTTCAAATAGAGTGCAAGGGACTGTTTTGAGGCTGCTATGTTTTTTTCTTTCTTAAGGGCCTCCCAACCTGCACTTAAAATGCGTTGCAGCGAGTTACGGCTATTTTTTGACGAAATTATTTGACGCACGTTGTGTTTGGATGTTCTACGAAAAGAACACACACTTGAAACTATGTCGCTATAGTTGTAAAAATTCGTCACGTTTATTAGAAACATAATTTCGGACCCTTTAAAATGGCAAAAAATGGCTTTGTTAGACTGCCGTATCTGGAAAAATAACAACCGAATTTGAAAAAAAAAAAAAAAATTTAGAAACAAGCTGTAGACTTTGACCTGTGCTGTCCGCAAAAATATAATAATGTGGTCACTGCTAAAAGTCAAAATTGGAAAAAGGATAGTGGTAAAGCACTGCACACCAGCTGAGTGGCTTTTACGGATAGGTGATAATACACTACATACGTCGGTCAACGGCAACCTTACCACTCCTGCCTCACACACACAAACGCAGCCTAACTAGGGAGTCCCCTTAAGATGAGTATTCGTCCGATTTTTTTAAAAATGGTTAACAGACATGCTTGCAATCATGCTCAAATATGTTGTCGAAATCCTCATTTTTGTAGTGCAAATTGTATCTGCCACTTTACAGCATACCTTTTGTTCGTAATGTAATCCGCACTGCATAAAATTATAGGTCCTGCATAAAATTCTCATTTTCTCTTTGTGATTGCGACGTTCTGGCTTTAATCACTTGTGTTCAGTAATCCATATTTTCAATATTTAAATTGGTAGCTTAAGGGTTGAGGGGGGATGGGGGTGGTGAACCACTTTGATTTGTGCTAGGGCACGAAAATTTGAAAGTTTAAAACTTTGTAAGAACATGTTATCAATGGAAGGCTTATGGAAATGGACGGTTGTCAATAGGTGAGTTGTAGGACAGACCTAGAAGGAAACATCTACTAGGTTCTGTCCTGCGGCTCGTTTTCGAAACAATACACGTATTTCATATCGGGAATCTGGTTCTATATGTGTGTCTGTCTTCTGTGTCTGGGTGTTGTTGTCACGATATTCGAATGAATTCTATCTCAATAATTCTTTGTTGTCTATAGTAACAATTATTTTCGGAGAGAAAAAAACTGACAGAAATCCTCTGGGATTGCCTTTATTTTTTTATTTTTCTGTGCTGTTATATATATATATATATATATATATATATATATATATATTTATATATATATATAATTTTTGTTCGTTTTTCGTTATTTGTCATCCAACACAGGTTTGGTCAGCAAAAACATGAGCAATGGCGTACGTCCACAAACCAATAAATTCTAAAAATTCACGTCACGTACACGAAGTACATCTGCAGACCTCAGTGCTCTGACGATATGCGAACCTCCCTCCTCTTCTGCAGCCACCTAATTGACACATTCACAGTGTAAGAGGAAATGAATGAGAAGTGCACTTCTCTGTGTGGGAGGAGTAAGGGTGCTCTGCGTTTACAAGCCTTAAAACCCTTGAGAACAGGAACCTTCCATCCTCTCAGGATCTTGCCGTTACTTTCCAACAGCCAAGAGATGACTGTTATTTTACGTCCCGGATAAAGAAAGGGGTAAAAAAAAGTAACGAGCGTGAATCAGAGGACCTGGCACGAAAAAACCTGCCGGTTTGAAAGTCTGTGTTTTACTGCCCTCGGGAGCAACTGTCCTGAGAAGGGGAGTAAATGAACTGATCATGGGCAGATGGCGCGGTAATGCAGACGGAAGTCTGCTGGTGATGTGACAATCCACACGAGGGAACTGCATAAGACAGTCCGGACAGTGCTGCCAAACTACGGCGTATTTCTCTCTTCAATTAGGGCGCTTCGGCAACAAAGAAGTTTTTTGTTTCCAACCAAGGCGAAGGGGAGAAGAGATACTGTAAATTCTGTGTTTTTTTTCTTCACTACACCCGTTCGAGATGGGCGAAGGTCTTGGAGGAAATCAAATGGGCATGGTAATTCGTGCATCTGATATTTATAAATAAAACATTAAGATTTTAAAACGAATTTTTCCCAAAGATGAACTTTTTATCATTTCCATGGTGGCAATTTAAAGTCTAACAAAAGCATGACAGGCGTCGCAAACTTGTTAACATGTTATAGGTTTTCGACATCTTTCAATATAACTTTCACATTATCTATTGCAATTGCATTTTATCAATGTGAAATAAGAATTTTTTTAGTAACACTGCAGTTTAAAACTTACCTCTTACACGACGAAGTACAATAATTGACAGCGTAGGCTTAAAAATGACCACGACCATGTTATAAATGTATATTATGACAATAAGTGACTGCTTAATTCATGTATGTTCCGATAGTCTCAGTAGCTTGCATAAGTATCAATTTTATAGTGTTTATTTATCTAAGTTTCTGGCTGACGATAACAAAACTAAAATTAGCATCTCTCTTATCCGTATCATGCTTTGATTTGAATATGGCTACACAAACGGCACTTGAATTGCATCGCCAGGGCAGAACGTATCAACTTTATATTTGTTGGACTTGCAGATATTCGGGAATGGATACATTTGTAGAGCTAAAAATTAAATAAAAATACTAGATTGTGAGATTTATTACTTGTGGAATAGAACACATTTCAATCAAGGCGTCTCATGTAAATTTTGTGTTAGTAAAAATTGTATATGAATGACTTACCGGCATAGTTTGGCTTCCGTGCAAACTATTGATCGCAGCTTGGGCCTCCTGATGCGAGCTGAACTTGACGAACGCACAACCTGCAAAGAAAATAGAACACTTACTTAGGTAATGTGCACATTATTTCCTCAACTGGCGCTTACTCCATCATTTAACTGTCAAACAAGTTACTCGTCCAACAGTTTTTAATTTTGCGACTCAAGCGATGACCGTGCTATTTTACATGTAGGAAATTTGTAGCAAGGTTAAATGCATTGTTATATCCATTTTCGATGGTGCAATTCAAAAGAGAAACAACTAAAAAATACTGTTTTGAGTAAAAATAAATCAGAAATGTTATTGATTTGCTAAAAAAAATGTAGTAATTAACATATGTGGTTGCTGCTTTTTGGAGTGAAAGTACAGAGGCAGCTATTAAGGTGATGATTAAAATGTTAATAGTCTGCTAGTTGGTTTCACCAACCTCTAATAAGAATTTAACAGAGAGGATGAAAGTAAGATTTTACATATATTTAATCATGTGTTAATCCTCTTTAACAAATGTTAAATATCTACTAGAGGTTGGTGAAATCGGGCCTACCTTTGGTAAAATTATCACAATAAAAATAAAATTTTAGCTATTTACTTGTAAGCAGAATTAAGTGCTATATTTTCAAAATAAGCAGATTTACGTGTTGTTTACTTTTCTACTGGATAGTGTGAACTTCTGTTCCACACCCACGGCAGTAAAATGTAATCAAACTATCACTAGTTATCACGGGAAAAGTTGACTGCCATCTGACTTTCAATGTTTTATCCCGAGAAAACTTGACTGTTTTCTGGGTTTCAACGCACGTTCAGCTTATGACTATTTGACTAAGCCAATAATAATCTCGCTATTGTAATATTTAATGTCAGTTACATAGAACAAGAAACTACAGTGTTTTCAAGGGTATGTTGACACAACAAATTTTCGCGATGTACCATTATTAGAGATGGTGAAATTTCGCGAAATCAATGACCTGCTTGTGAGAATCAAATATCCTATGCATACTCTAACCCTGTCTATTCGTTCATTATCTGCTGTTCCATTGAGTAGCAGCTAGTAGACAAACGGTCGGGACTTGAATATGCATAGGATATTTGATTCTAACGAGCAGTTCATTGAATTCGCGAAATTTCACCACCTCTAACCATCATCTCTAAATATAACATGTGTATATCTAACATTCTCTTCGTTTTTGACGTATCTTCATCTGACTGGGCCAATGATAACTCTGGTACGCTGCTACTACATGTTTGTGATGCGTCTTCAAACCAACACATAACAATCTGCTAATCATACAAGACGTAGGCCTCTATGCAGTTATGCAAAATATGGTAACACGAATGATTCTTGTGAATTTCTACCATTAGTAACCATAACTGTTTCCATAATACACCGCTCTTAAAAGTCGAAATTTGCTGAAATCGGGAGCAGTGGCATATTTAATATTGCACGTAAGACGCCATTATAAGTCTTTAACACGATTATTACATTAATTTTCTCTGAAACCTTCAGCTATTGAGGAACAATTTGTTTTGGATACTTAAATAAATTAAAACGCTAGCAGTCACTTAAAGCTATTAAATATCTCTGAAACTGCTTTAATATGTTGTGCGTGTGTGTGATAATTGCTAGAGTTATGTGAGATTTACCTGACTAAGTTAACTACACGCACTGCAGTTTATGATCCCTATTTGAACATATTTCGACTTTGGGGCGCTGTAGGCCTATTATGTAATCAATAATAGTTTGGATGCACATGATTTCCGCGAGGTGATGATTTCCTTTATCTCTTCGAGACATCAAAATAAAATAAAAAAATCGTGAAATTTGTTTTAATGTCCCCACCTACCAGACTGTTGAAATACTTTACGATGACTCAGAAATCAACACTTATTTGGAAAATTACTTAACATGCTCCAAATGCACTGTTCTACATAAAAAAAATACATTTCCGCAGTTCAATTCTTTAGTCGTTAACGAGATAGTTTCGAACTCTAGAATTTCACAGTTCTGAATTCTAAAGCACAATATTACTGCGACAGATAGCTATTTACGAGTATACTAATTTAAAAGCGCGGTATCTCTCATAACATTTATTTCTATTTATAGCTTCCGGTCGCATGTTAATACAAAACATTTACGTAGTGTTGCGGGAGCACGCGATTTTTCAGCTTGTCTACGCACTCAAGAGTAAATACAACCAAGTATAGAAATACACTTTGAATGTGAAAAGAATAGAACAGAATCCACTGTAGATTGCTGAATATTACGGTGGTAGATTTCACTGAAGCTATGCAAAATTGAGTACATTAGGCTCCAAACCACTCAGCCACCGACACAGAAATGTACTGTCAGATGTTATGTTGAAATTTCAGACATCCGGGAGATGACAGTCTTTCCTTCTCACAACGCTAACTCACAGACTTTAGGACCACGAACACCAGTAACCCTCTGCACTCTCTGTGAAAACAGTACGAACAGGTTGTTTTTCTTGTATAACTATGAGCTCACATGGAGAAAATAATGCTTTCATTGTATGACCCTAGAATAGGCCATTAATCACAACACGTCACAAGAAAGGTGAAATATACAGAATGTGTACGAAAATAAAATTACCGTATTGAATAACAAAAATCCTTTGATTTTGAAATCAGAGCATGAATTTCTTGCATAATATTAAGAACAGATTTTAATATACTACACTGAATCTTTTGACGATCATTATACAAACATTTCAGCCAACACCGACGATGTTTCCCAAGGCAGTGGACATAAACGCTCGTGGCAACGTTGTTCTGCATTATATTTCGTGAAGTGAAAATCTCGTAAAGAGTGACGGTACCATGTTGTGTGTGAACATCGTTTAGAGGTATATTCAATGGTAAGTGAACCTCAGCGTCTATTCAGTTACAGAGAAGTACTTTGAGAAGCAAGGGAAAAAAGATGGTTGGGGGGGAATTTCTAAAGAGCAACTACTTCAGTCCCCCAGCCCCTTCTCGGAGACACCGGAAGCTTATTCGAGGGTGTGCGAGCGACGGTAAGGGTGAGGATGTGGCGGCATTCTCCTTTGATCACTTCCCCGCGAGGAAACCACGAATTCGCACGCGGTTTGGGCAGGGTGCGCAGGAAGGGGAGAAGCTGAAGTTTGTGGAAACACGCACTTACTGAAGCTGGTACAACGTAGGTTGTCGGCGTCGGAGCAGACGATAAAGTGTGCGTGGCCTCGTGCGCATAAGGAATACTCCGTGTTCGTTCCGTGCTGCTTAAAAAACAAACTGGAACACTGGCTGTATTTATGGACGTTTGTGAAGTGTTCCCAGAATCCTCAGTGTCAGATCAGGACGGCGACTTGGTAAGTCGAAATATGCGGGACTCGGTCCTCCGGAGTGTTGTTTAAAGGAAGATCACAGGGGTGGCCAACCTTTTCGGAGGTATGGGCAAAAAGTTTAATCAAATCATGTCATGGGTCACGATAAATAACTGCAACATTGACTACTTTTTATTAGCTCAACATTTATGTAATTTC
Source organism: Medauroidea extradentata (assembly GCA_003012365.1). Lineage (NCBI taxonomy): Eukaryota > Metazoa > Arthropoda > Insecta > Phasmatodea > Phasmatidae > Medauroidea > Medauroidea extradentata. The sequence goes on along the minus strand of PNEQ01114599.1, from coordinate 1,068 downwards.
TTATAGTATTATAGCAGAGAGTTATATTATTAAATATTTATTAGCACTATATTCTCAGTTCATTATCCTCTTGAAGCTCGAACACTACTGTAGCTCCAAAGTATTTAGAAAAGGAGCATTGTCAAATATGAAATTGCTATTTAAGTATTTTAATTGTCTGTGCAAATAACCTTCAAATAAAGTAAAAAAAAAGCGTTAGTTTTTAGTGGACCAGTAATTGGCCAGCGGGCACGTGGTTTGCCGTCCCTGATTTAGGAACTGCAACATTTTTATCTGACCCGGAGGACCAAAATGTTACAGTCCCTGAATCTTCATTAAGAAAAACACTGCGGAGGACACTGAGGATACTGGGAACACTGCACTCACGTCCATAAATACAGGCAGTGTTCCAGCACATGTTACAAGAGGCACGGAACAGTGCCGAAATAAGCAGTCGTGTGGGAGGTACAATATGGGAGAAAAAATTGCCGGGAACAATAGATGAACCCCGAGCAATATGAGCAATTTTCAAATAAGTAAAATCAAATTTTCTCAGAAATGTTAACTTTTTCTTATTCTGTCTCTTACGACACGCACAGCTGGGCGCAGACCCATATTTTGTTCCATACTTAAATCTTGCTGAAAATATCCATAACCGTTAACAAAACTTCACATACTTGAGTGAGCATCTCATTTTCGATTTTCATGTGGTGTTTATTTACTTACGAATAAAAGATTAAAAAAAAAATCGCATGTTCAGAACGTGTTGTATAAATGTATGTCGTACTGTATACAGGGTGAGGATGCTAACTGTTTAAAGCTCCCCGCAGTGACGCTGGGGACTCCGAGACAAGTGATTCGACATAGGACATGTAGGGTCCAAACGGACTGGAAAGGCCCGAAAATTCGCCTTCAAGTTTCCATGACGTCACATCCGGTGTGTCCGCATCAGGCGCGTACGAACGAGTATTCAAAGGAGTTCCTTCGATCCAACCTGTCTCTGTGGCTCAGTGTCTGCGTCAGAACCTTGTAAACTTGCGGTCCGAGGTTCGTGTCCCAGTGTCGACAATTTGTTGTCAACGTTACTTT
>PNEQ01114598.1:0-10666 GCA_003012365.1 Medauroidea extradentata | reverse complement strand
GGGCTGGGGAGCCAGAGCAGGGGTGGGGACCAGATGGAATGACAGAGCAAGAGAATCATGCAGGGGATTGGAATGGGGAGCCATGGAATGACAGAGTAGAAAATTCTAGAAAAAGTTATGCAATCCAAGATGGCGACCGGAAGTAGATGACGACCGGAAGTGATGCAATCCAAGATGGCGACTGCAAAAGGTCAAGGTCATCCAAGATGGCGGACGGGATCCAAGATGGCCGCCGTGTGTCCCCCGGTCCCCCTCCCCCCTCCCCTGCGCTCGGATCGGCATTTTCCATCTACTTATGGGCCATTTGTAAAAAAAAAAAAACTCAACAAAGTCTTTTTGTATTTTTTTTAAAATACCATGCATGAAGAAAATTTACATTATGTTGATATATTTTTAAAAGTACAAAATAATGTTATTGTGTGTTTGTAAATCTTTTAGCGTATGGCCCATATTATCTAATTGTAGTGTTAATTATTTATTTGGAATAAGTAATTTACATATTTTTTAACTTTTATGTTCCCGTAACTTTCAAATTTTGACTTTGAAGTGCCGCTGTATAATACTATGATAAGTAAAAAAAAAAAAAAAAAATTGTGAGGTGGAAAATGTAGTCACAAGTAAAGTCTATAAGTTAACACTATGTCACACAAATGTAAAATTATGTGTTTTTACCACGTGAACGCTCTTAAAGTGCCCACCTGGTGGTCGTATGTTTATGTCGGTTAGAGGACGGCGCTAAGGGCGATGTTGACCAGTTAATTTGGTGCGGTATCGCCTCTACCGTAAGATACTGAAACGGCGTGCAGAGGTATCGTAGAACACTCTCACTCGTCTGACTACACTTTCATTGGTGACCCCATCTTTTTATTGGTGGAAGGTTTTAAGTAAAGTCCAATGCACCTTTCTATCGTAGTTTCACACGAATCCCGTTGTTAGTTATTTAAATACAATAGATTGAAATAGCTTCTTTTTTTTATAGCCATTTCGAGGGACTTCGAAATGGTCTTTCTAATTTACGTGATGTATTGAAACTATAATTTCGACATCGCTTGAAGTGTTTGTTCTTTTCGTAAGTTGACACTTTAGAAACACGCTGAGAAGTTTCTTAGAGAAAAGTGTTCTGGTAACACGCTGCATCGCTGTTTACAAGGCATGCAGAGATGGAAAAACGGGACGAGAATAGGGATAAATCATCGCGCATGCGCATATATAGCTTTGCGCTCTTCAAGTTACACACCTTGCAATCCTGTCAGAAAATATTTACACACTTGGTAGTACGCTATGTACTGGATTTTGTTTCAGGTTTTTACTCATGTATACTTATTTATATCACCCCCCCCCCTACACTGAAAGAAAATTTTGTGGGAAGTCTTCCTTGCAGAATTATTTTGTAGTAACCATTAAATAATTTTGTGGTGGCCATAATATTTTAGTGGTCACAACTAAACGTTTTTGTGGTGCCTAAAAAATACATTTTGCAGGGCGAATACTCACAAAATATTATGTAGTTGCACAAACTATTTTTTTCCGTGTATTCTTCTACGAACGCCGTGCCAGTTTGTGACGTCATTCTAGCATAATCTTATCCTGTGCAAAGTGAAGTAATTTTTTTAAAAGATATTTGGTAACAATGTGAGAATATGAGCGGAAGTCGACACGCGGAAAGTTACGTGAAATGTGTCAAAACTCGGCTTGTTTCCTCATTGAAAAACATGTTTACTGACGTAAGTATACAGTGCAAGTTACTTCGTAAGACAGCTGAGGCGTTACATCTAAATGTCGGGTAACTGTGTTTCAGTTATTTTATAAATTACGTCATATGGTTACGAACATAGCACAAATAAGATTATATCTTCTAAATTAGATAGTTTGTATGGGTTATTCGTTCTCACAAACAAATTATTGCATAAGCAGGATCGTAAAATTCCAGTATTTTATTAGAAACGAATGCATATAGGTTTTTGAGCCCACTGATCGTTAGCGAGACATGTAGTCATGGGACTGAAATGTAACATTAAAATTATCATTCCACAAGGAACTTTTATGAGCGAATAACGTTTTTCGAAAACTGCTTTCTGCGGCAGTTTAGATATCTCACCCAGTCTGTGTTTTGTAAGTAGAGTCGAATTTAAAATTGAACCGCTGAGGTTTTTTTTTAAATTGACCCACTTAAATTCCAAAAACTCAATGGGTGCTTGCTTGGTAGGAAGAGACTTGAAGGGTTTGTTTGTTTCGTTCGAAATACGCATAGGAAAAACGATTTTGTGGTGGCTACAAAATGTTTTGTCAATATGAACCTCACGAAATAATTTTGTAGTGATTACTGCAAAACTTCATTGGGGACAGCAAACATTTTTTGTGGTCACTACACTACAAAAAAAATTGGTAAGGTCCACTATGACAAAATATTTTGTGATGTGGCGTTCTCGGTGCTTTGGCGAGAGCTTTTGAATTTCATGCTGACATCGTGACCACATAAATAGTAATACAGACGTGAAATGACGTGGCGGCTCGTTTGATACGGGCAAACTTCGTTGCTTATTGGCTGCCCGAGGCTGTTGATACCAGCTGCCCGAGGCTGTTGATACCAGCCCCGTGTATGTTTGGCGCCTGCATATTACGGCAGGTTTTCTATTGGCCTGGTTGCCGGCTAGCAGATTGGCGGTAGGTGTCTCCGCCAATTATGCTGGCCAGCAATCATTTTGCTGACGTATGTGACTGAGTTCGCTGTTCTTCTGTATTCATAACTATTCTTCGACGTGGCATTCTATACAAGTATTGATAATGAGTGAGTAGTCGAACTCAAGACCCGTGGCTCACCGGCCAGAAACTCTATACCCTCTCCCTTTTTTTTTTTTTTTTAATTTTTAAGCACCTTATGTATGTCTTATTTTCATGACAAGATTCAGTTGTGATATTTCTGACACTTTTCCATGACTCTAACAGTTCTAGGATTCAAATGGACGAACACAAATTTTCACACCCAGCCAGACGTGGGAATCGAACCCAGAACCTCTCGCATCAAAGTCGGTCGCTCAATCAGCTGAGCTACGGGAGTTCGACACCATTGAGCCAAGCGGTCGGACCTACAAATATTGCACGCGGGCAAATCAGCGTGAGGGCAGCTGGTCCTACTAAATAATAATTACTAAAACATTCATTGGAACACTGCCGAGGTATAGGCTACGTGTAGAGTCGTGCAACATTCACGTTATTATAATGCGATAGGCTAGAATTCAATGGCCTATACTCACCCGAACACACTCCGTGACGTAATTGTCTCTAGTCTTTGTGACTTCGCGTGCCCTCGTTACAGGATAGTGGGTATTTTACAACTGACCTTACAGTATGTATGTCATTAGTTGAAAAAGTATTTTAGGCTAGCCACACTAACTGCCTGCAAGTAACAGAAGGCAGATGAGCACATAGTTATTTGGAGTCTAGACTGCTGTTAGATAATAACGCGAAATTTGTGGGTCTTTGTTAATGAGTCATTTGAGCAGGGTAATTGTAACAGGGGACATGACTAGCGATGATGGTATATCGCGGAAATGTTTTGAGCCAACATACCCTTGAAACCACTGTAGTTTCTCGCAACCTGATATGTCTGTCACAACGTAACTGTTTGCAGACCAATAACAAGCATCAAATATTACAATAGCGGGATTCTTATTGGCTTCGAGTAATAGGGTAACAGATTCACGTACAAGCGAAAGCCAAATCATTTTTTTTGTAACCGTAACATACGTTAAAACCCAGCAAATAGTCTAGTTTCCCCGCGATAATCCATCGTCTGTAAATATAAGGATTCATATTGGCTCAGTCAAATAGGGCAACAACTCAAAGTACAAGCTAAAGTCAGTAATCTGGTAAGCTGAGCGTGTGTTGAAATCCAGCAAACAGTCAAGTTTTCCCGCGATAAACCATCGTCTCTAGTCGTGACTAGAGGCACGAGTATTTCGCGTATTCATTGGCTACAGCCTAGACTTCTCAGACCTATACACACATCGGCCAAAGTCAAATATCCATTGGCTTCTAACCGTTACAATTGTTACCACCACGACTTGTTTCCTTATTTATCATTGGCTGGCAGTCGTCAAAGATGTGTTAAAACATGTGTCGTCTAATCACAGACGGATTAGTGACGCATACATAATTGGCATTCAACCTGACTCTGAATCAATACGCGAAATAATCGTGCATCTAGTCATGACGTACCTGTAAAGCGTTTTTTTTTCTGCCAGCAGTTTCTATTGGTCGTTAGCACAGACGCACTGGGTGTACGTGTGCAAATTCAAATCATCAGGCCTGCTGCGTGTGAGGCGGATACTCGTTGCCGATGTCCAGGTCGGAAATGTTCTTTGCTTACGTCGTCCCTGAGCTGTGCACCGATTCATAATTCAATGGCGAGAGACGCATGTATACTCCGTGCATTAGTGTGCAGATAAATCATCGTCGTTCGTGTCCGGCGTTTTGTTGTGTTGACCCGTCTGGCAGGAACACACACACGGATGACATCACGAAATGGCACTCGTTAGTTGGACGTTGTTCCGCGCGTTCTCGTTTGGCCTCGGTGTCAATCGCGTCATCCGCTTACGTGCGTTGGCTAGCGCGTGTATCCCCTACAACCGAGCGAGGTGGCGGAACGGTAGGTAACACGTCGGACTCGTATTCAGGAGGACCCGGGTTCAATCCCCGTCTCCGGTCATCCTGATTTCGGTTTTCCATTGTTTCCCGAAATCGCTCCGGGCTACTGCTGGGACCGTTCTTTGACAAAGGCCATGGCCGACTCCTCTCTCTGTTCCTATCATTGCCAAGTTTTGTGTCACAGTCTCTAACAACCTCGATGTCGCAAGGCATAGAGCCCATTACCTTACGGGCTGCGGTGGTCGAACGGTCAGACCATTCGCCTTCCACCAAGGCGATCAGGGTTCGATTCCCGGCGGGGTCGGTCCCCGGATTTTCGCATGTGTGAATCGTGCCGGATGATGCCGTTGGTCGGCGGGTTTTCTCGGGGATCTCCCGTTTCCCCTGCCCCTTCATTCCGGCGCTGCTCCATACTCACATCATGTCATCCCTCACCAGCGCTGAAGACCCCGATGTTAAGCGCTGAATAATTGAATATGGGTATTTAAAACTCTCTGAGGTATGGATGTTTAAAAGAAAATATTACATATGCACCTGTCACATATTAATCGCATATTATTCTATCGTCCTATAATTAGATTGCCAAAAGCAATAAGTGTGTATTATTTACTACATAGTGTTGTCTCCTTTGTCAGTATCATCGTTTACATCCTCAAAACCATTCTTATTCACCTGTATGTAAAGTTGCATGCCCACACAACTAATCTAGTTTACTTAACAAATTTAATTACTTCTGTATAGGAAATGGCTCCTATTGTTTGTGGCAAATATTTCGTTTTCCTGAGACTATAATGTCTAAAGAGACGATCGTGCACATAATATTGATGCTTGTGTAAAATGTTTTTTTTTTCTAGAATGTAATAAATGTACAATAGTTAGAGCCCACGATTTTCCGCGAAAAGAATTTTGCAACAGTTTATTTCAGTGCCTTATGTGCACATATACAGCCGTGCTTCATGGTCAGTGATTGGCTGTTTTTAACTCTCGGCGTCTAGGGTTTTACCCGCAAATCACAGACGTGTGGTGTCGCAGTAACCTTGTTCCTGTCGGTACAGTCAAATGAGCCACTCTCGTGCAATAATTCAGTCTGCCAATAACCATGAAGCAGAGCTTCATATGTGCACATAAGGCACTGAAACAAACTGTTGCAGAATCCTTTTCGCGAAAAATCGTGGGCTCTAAATAATTTCTAAGTTCTGCGTAGTAAGACATTAGGTTGGTATTATCCCTAGGCGAGGAGTGTGTCACCTTCTTTTTGCATATAACTTTCTTATCGGCTAGATGTTCAGGTCGTTTACAATAGGACTTACTGTGTCAACGCCAAGTGAGTTGTTACAGTAATTACTTGTTTTGCAGTGCGTGGTTATTTGTTACCATAGGCGGTTCACTTTTAAGTAAGCACTGTCCCACACTTAAAATAATAAAATAGATGTATTGATTGGGGCTATGGTATACAAATTTAGAGAGTTGTGGAATGTTTACGCTAGTTTTAATTACACGGAAGTTTTCGTATTTGAAGTAATAAATATGGAGGCATAATGGCTCACAGAAAATGTACTCAGTTTATTCTGAATAGCCTATATAGGCCTACACATGTTTACAAAGGATAACGTGTCAAATACAGTTTTAAAAGTCAACTTTCATATCTCCCTTATTCTGTTTACATTGAAGCATCCCTGTGTATTTCCCGCCTGTTTTGCTCAAGGAATCACCTCGCCTGGTTCGTATAGCCTACATTTTGTGTCCAGCATGTATTCAAACATTAACATTTTATTTCTGAAGTAATACGTACGTATCAAATAACTTGGGAAGCATTTGTTCACGTTCATTGAATTGCATACAGTATAAATATAATTGTTTGCTACCGGCTCCTCGGTTGCTAGGAAACGCTGGTGGAAATTATGACTCCGGCAGCGTACAGAAGTCTGAAGAACCCGAACAAGAAATTCCCTTTTTAAATGCCGCTGTGAAGTTTCGTATCATATATTATCATTCAGACTTAAGGTCAGATGACATACCTACTCATATGCATGCATAGTCTTGAAACATTTCGTTTCCTGGCCTACCTGCGCTTGAAATGCGTTGCAGGAAATTACGGCTATTAATTTTTTTTTTTTAGGAAACTGTTTAACGCGCATTATATTTGTATATCTACGCAAAGAACACATACTTCAAACTATGTCGCTATAGTTTCAAAAATTTGACACGTTTATTAAAAACATTATTTTCGGGCCCATCAGAATGGCCAAAAACGGGGTTTTCAAACTGCCGTGTCTGGAAAAATACACTGTTAAAAATTTCCGTAAATTCACGGAAATATTTACAAAAAAGTACTGTAATTTTACGGAAGTGGCTTCCGTAATATTTTGTTTACGGAAATTTGTCCGTACTGCAAGTTTACGGATGTTTGACCGTAACTTTCCATAAATTCAGGAAAATATGTTTCTACAATTTTAAAGCGTATTTTACTGTGTCTCTTAAAAAAAAAAGGTGGTATTAATAATCACTATGAATCCTGGATGTCAAAAATACAAAAGTTGTTTCTTATAAAGTTGATATCTTACCACTGCATGGAACTCAATTACTCGTAAATTGTCACTATGGTTCAATGGTGCCGACCCCCTGTGGCTCACTTGGTTGAGCGGCCGGCTTTGGTGCGGGGGGCTCTGGGTTCGATTCCCAGGTCTGGCTGGGTGTAAATTTGTGTTTGTTCATTTGGTCTCAAAAATTGTCACGAAAAGTACTGGGGTCATTCAAATTAAGTCACATTAAAGGGGGGAATGTTTGGTGCAGTGATGTTGCGGAAGCTTCCGCATCGCCACTGCTCCAAACATTTTAAAATAAAAAAAAAAATAAAAAGAAAAAGGAAAAAATGGTTAGAGTTGTTGCCTAGCAATTATAGGATAGTGGGTTCGAATCCCAGCAACTTCCCAAAAATTTTTCAGGTTGCTAAATAGTGCGTCAGAATTTCGATAACACGTAGCTAATAAAAACAATTTAGTATTTCTAGAAAATGGAGTGCTAGTAGATTACAGAAATTTAAATTTTTTTTTGCGAAAAACGGATTGTCCGTTATTTTACGGAGGGTTCCGTTATCAAGAAAAACTGAGTGTCCGTTACTTTACGAAGATTTCTGGATAATTTTTTTGCCAGTACTTTTCCGTAATTTCGCGGAAATTTTTTCTGACAGTGTAACAACCGGATTAGAAAAACACAACTATAGAAACAAGCGTTAGACTTTGAACTACGCTGGCCACAAATTAAACAATGTGGTCGCTTAAAGTCCCATAGGAAAAAGGATGTAAGTAACGTGTCTGGAGTGTAGTTTCCAGATTATAATTTTCAGAATATACACGTTTCCTAAACTAAAACTATTTATTGCAGCTGCACTCTAACAACACTTCCTTTGCTACATCACAAATTTTGTCACAGCAAAGAACATTTTTGTTTGAATTTGGACTAGGAAGTATCTTTTTCTTACAGAAATATTTTTGTGTAAAGTATGCAGGGAAGATAAAACAAAAATGCTGCTATGAAAAATGTTAAGGTTAAAATAAGTAGCTTTCTTCCCTATAAATAGAGGTACGTCAATTTCGCGGATTCATCTGGCAGTAGCCTAGATTGCTCAGTCCTGTACAGACACTGGATACAGTCCATTATTCATTGGCTTACAACATTACAAGCGATAGCTCTATGAATCATTTCCTTAATTACTACTGTCTTGCAGTAGTAAAATGCGTTTCGTGACAGCTGCCAGCTAATCACACACGTGATTGTGAAGTGAATATTTTTGGCGTTCAACCTGACCTGGAATGTATTTGCGAAATTGACGTACCGCTACCTACAAATGAAGTAAATCTGTCCTAAAAGAAAACCTTTCACACAAAAAGTTAGTAACGCTAAAGAAATGTTTTTTACGCCTTTCGTTGCTGTGTGGATTTTTTTCCGCTAGCTGAACATCATCAACGATTTTTTTCTTCATTACAATAAAGAAAATGTTATTGCTGCGTGTATGTAGTGCGTAGACAAATACTGTTTTAGTTTAGCTTTCAGACCTTAGAAGATTGACTGTACATTTTGTAGTTTTTGCTTATCCTTGTCGTACTCGTGATTCTTGGTTAAACTTCTAGTTCTGCATAACTTTGCCTGTCTCACGGGGCAGTTGCAGTGGTTGTGAATTCTGGTAACTTCAAGGAAAGGGAACGACATAAATTTTAAATCTCGTTTTAATGAATTCTTCGCGGAAATTAAATTTGTGTTGTTGAATGCTTGAATTTCATGACCTTTGTTCTTTGGAGTGTCAGAAATTCACGCGATTACGTCGTTTCAGTTAAAAACGTAGACATGGCGTAGAAATGAAATGTCTCGAGTGTTACAGTTGAAGGTTAGTTTTTTTTTTTGCTAGTGAAGCTTGGAATGTTTGTACTATAAATACCGTCAGTTTAATGTTTTATGTTTTTATTATTATTTTCAAACAGTAAAACTAATTTCGCTCAAAAAATTAATTTCACGGACGAAACACAAGTTAGTTAGCTTGAAACAGTCTATTGTTTGAGATGGTTTATCGCGGGAAAACTTACTGTTTGCTGGGTTTCAATACACGTTCAGCTTACCAGAAGATTACTGGCTTTAGCTTGTACTTGGAGCTGTTACCCTATTTGACTGAGCCAATAAGAATTCAGATATTGTAATATTTCATGCCTGTTATTGGTCTGCAGACAGCTACGTTTTGTCAGAAGTATTTCTCCGAATCATACATGTTGCAATAAACTACAGCGATTTCACGATTATGTTGGAACGAAACATGTTCGCGATATACCATCATTTCTATCTATTATATGTTACGTTGGGAAAATTGTGAACTTTAGAAATGAGGATTCATGTTGGCTACCAACGAAGCATCAAAACGAATGGTTATATGCTGCTGGAAGCTGAAACCTTGTTGTATCCAATCGAAAATTACGGCGTGATCTCGAAAAATGGTAAAAATGCTGTCGGTCAGTTCTAGTTTCGTCGGTGTACTGTATATATAGTACGTACTTGTGAAGGTCTCTTGAGGATTACTGTCTGGGAAAAATTCTAAAACGTGAAAGTTACAAAAATTAGATACTGAATGTGTCAGTTTACGCAGCGTAAGTTGTGATGCTGTGTAACATAACTAAACTGTTGGTTTAGGTACTATTTTGTTAAGAACCAAATATTTGTACGAAGAAACATTTTTAACAGCAATTATAGTTCTTTATTTACCAATTAAGAAACAGTATCGGAAATTGAGACCGTAAATATTATTCTTAATATTCAGAATTATCTAAATGTACACTTATCGTTTCCAGATGGTTGTGTAACCGGTTCCACCAGTCTGTTTTAAATTTATTTTATTATAGAATATAAATTTTTTTGTTTATCTTGGTCCGTTCAGCCAGGAACGCAGTCATAAAGTTGTAAATAATAGGAAAGAAAATGCGAAAGGACCGTCTACGAACTATGGAACAGATGTGAACTTATTTCTGTTGAATGTTTGCTCGGAAATGGTCTTGTGTGTAGAGAAATTGTAAATTAGACGGAAGGCCGAGAGCAAGCACCCACGCGAATACTTGCACACAATACACAGATGTGACCGATTTAAATCCCACCATCGTCTATCCCACATTCATTACGTTGCCGAGGAGGAAGGGGAAAGATTGAAATCGCGTGCACGAATGTGCGAAGGAAAAGTACTTCGTGTTGTTTCAATGTATGGTAGAAAAATAAGTTGCAGACAATCTGTGTACACAAACCGTGAGAACATACATCTATCCGTGCGTAATGCGAATAAGTACCCAGCCATTCCGTATGTTACGGATGTTACATTTTGGTTTGGTTTTACCTTAAATTTTTTTAGAGGTATACATGACTAATTAATTCTAGTTAGAAATACTAAATTATAAAACAATAACCAGTTTTGGGTGAAATTTGTAGTTTTGTATTATAAGAGGTGTGAAAATTTTTTAAGAAAGAGTGCTGTTACGGATGTTACAAA
>PNEQ01114595.1:0-10564 GCA_003012365.1 Medauroidea extradentata | reverse complement strand
AAATAGTTCTCAAAGTCACCTTCAAATATCTCCCAGTCTTTCCGGGCCGTCGGACTTTCCAGGTCAACACACTCGGGAAGTTTGACAAAATTATGATTAGACGCCATTATTCACGTAACACAATCTCACATCAGCAGCGAAATTAAGTTTTGCACTACTCCACAAAGGATTTTATCTCACACACACGAACATATTCTTAACGGCCATCCACGTGCTTCAAAGTTACCCGATCGCTGGACGTAGATAAACACCATAACGTGAGAGTAGGTGTATATTATACACTCCACTAGACTGCGCCATGTTTTAGGTTGTGTGTGGCCAAGTCTTTAAATATGTAGACGGAACATTACAGAGTACAGTTCCATTTATTTCACACAATGGTTACATACATTCTACAAGCTCCATTATATAATACCTACACACACGGAAACGGAAACTCTCTCTCCATAGAATCATCTTGCATGGTTGCCAATGTTAGTCCTACATCTACAACAGTATGTACAGTACTTCCAAAATAAACTTGTAAAAAAAGTATTTTTGAAGGTTGTTGTGAAGTTTATCCATAATGGTTTCTTCAGGAATTGCAATTGTTTTTGGAATGTAATGTGAGCAGTGGCAGTGGGTGGGTTGTTTCAAGGGAGGGCTCCAGATTATCTGGAGTGTAACTTCCTGATGTAAGTGCCGTAGACTTACAACCACGGAAGTTCAACTGGTTATAGTCAACACTCTGTGTTAAGTGACACTTGCATACTAGCGCAGTGTCTGAAGCAACTAGCACACATCCCTGTACAGTTCTCGACAACTGCAACCCTACCTGACAACAACACGCTGGTCCTTACTGATTGTGGATGATTGCCGGTGGTTGTTGAGCCATGTTAGGTGGTGTTGGTGTGTTTCAGGTTAGGCAACCCCGTGAGGCACAGCGGCCGACCAGGTTCTCTGAGCCGTATGTAAAGTCGCAGCCCAGGAACAGGCGCAGGGCCAGTGAACCTACCACATATGTAAGATATGTTATTCACGCTGTGCGTGCTTGCATGTAAACCAACCTTATTATGGGCCTGCCCTGGATTCTTTTCAGCTATGTTTAAGTGGCCTATCCTGTGTGTCTAGAAATACACATTTATTTTCAAAACTATTGTACCCGTGTGTTCACTGACTTACAAAAAGAAAACTTTTTGTAAAACTAATTTCAAAATGTTACACACATCAGGAATTCTATTTCTGAGCCTTTGAACATGGCAATTAGGTTTTTATTATTATTATGAAGGTGTATCACGAAGTCTACTGTTCAGATAGATAGAAAACAGATTGAGTATTCTCGAATTTACTCTGGCGTAGACTTTCTAGTAGTAAAATAGTATGGTCGGTGCTTGAAATCCTATGGTTTCCTAAAATGCAATGTTATCATTACTTTATGTGCTGAACTAAAGAATTTTTCCTCTTGTTTTGAAGCTCTGCAAAAGTTTTTCTACCACCTTAAATATATAACAATTATTTTCATACACAACCATTAATGATCTATTAAAGAAATTTTAGCATATTGTTTGTAATCTGCAATCAGTTCAGAGTTTTATCAGAACTCTGCAGCCAGCTGATAGCATATATTTTCTTGCTGGTTTTTGCTGTGCACTGACTAATGAGAGTTATTTTGTACAGTCTCAGAGTGGTTAAAAGAAAAAAAAATTTCATTTTCAATGTAAGTGTTTAGAAGCCTTGTGTTCAATGGAAATAATTGTATATGATTTGTCGAGTCAATACCATACTGGTAATTTGCGAAAATATTTCACAAATTACAGTAAAGTAATTCATTGTCAAACACAAAATGTGTGACATTGCCATGCTGGTCTACAAATATCATCACTTTTTTTATGCTAATGACTGATCTCATTAATAATTTACACGTTTTTACTAACTCTTGCACAATTATTTTAATCACAAGTCAAGTAGCTTAACAAACACTACTCTGTATTTTGGAGATAAGCAATGTAAAAATTTTTATTTCGGTGCTTGGTCAGGGCAACTTTTTTTGTGACTTTTGAAGGAGTCTGTAATCTTGTCTACTAATAGAAATGCTTAATTTTTATAGTGAAAATGTCTTGGAATATGTTTCCTGGCTTTGTTAATTAAAAATGAACAATTTATTAGTGAATAGCTGTTGTTATTACTTTGAGGCGTCAGTAATAGCATCTACCTGTAGAAATGTTCCTTTGTAATTATAAAAGTACAGTATAGCCCTGATTTAACGAACTTAGGAATAATAAAAACAGCAATATAATAAAAGAATTTTTAAGGACCTTCAAATAATTACCAAAAATGTGTGGGAACATAAATTGTAATTTCAGTCTATAAATAAGACTTATTTCTCTGTAGAGTCTTAAAATGTCCTCCGAGGAACAAAAACAAGTAGTTGAAATTTATAGAAAACTTGAGCCGGGGAAGTGTCTTTGAGATGAGTGCACCCAGCAGAGCGAGTGATGCAGTATTGTATAACAACGGCGTCTAGATCCTTTCTTACTGTCAGCAGGAGCATCGTAACCTGGCGGCTGGTGAGTGAACAAGTATCTAGGTACCCTGTCCACACTGCGCGGCAGTATACAGCATGGGAATTAGTACACAGATAGTGCTTCGCGTCTCCATTAGAATGCACTATAGTGCAGCGTGCTCTACAGATTATCTCTGTTACGGATAGAATGCGATGGTTTCCAGCATGATTATTTTCTGTCATGTTCTGTGATAAAACCAGCATATTTTAAAAAAATTGTGTAATTGTATTATTTATGCAGACTTTTTACAACTAATTTATTACAGTAAACGTAAATATGTTTCGCAAATGCTAAAAATCGCTCCAGTGCAGAGTATTTTTAGCGAGCAGTAACCAGTTTGTTGCATTAACGCACGACCACAAGCTACATTGGCCTCCGCTGCACATATTTAATTATTTTACAATTGTTTCGCAAACTTTTAATTAAGAAGTTCTTTTTTCCTCGGAATTTTTTCTTTCATGGCTGAACTGCAGTATGTTATTGTGGGCTAACGAAGTTTTTAAAATTACCTTAAATTCCAACAAAAGATGCCACAGGATTTTTTTTTTTTTGCGGGGTAAGGGGGTTAAAAATTGTAAAGTCAGATTTAATGTAACATTGGTTTAGAGTAAGCATGTTCTGGTCCTGAGGCATTTGGTTAAATTGTACCTTAGATTACTGTACTGTTTCCTGGTTTTGTTAATTAAGTATGAATACTTTTCAGTAAATAGCTGTTTACTTTGAACATATTGCATGCTGCTGGAGTGCTAGAGTAATCTATTGCAGGACAGCGTTGATGTGGCTGTATGAATAAATTTTTGTACCTACATGGCAGTGTAAGGTTTTCTGCTCATTTTTATGCATTTAATAATTGTATCTGTATTTGTTGGGTGTCGTTGAAAGTAAAGGGTTGGGGACCCCCTTGCAACCCCGCTTAAATAAACTATAATTACACTAAACATAATATGTTATATACAACTGAGTAAGTTTAAACATAATTTTCATTATAGCAGAACCCCGATGTAATGAAATGCCACAGGACACGAAAATGTTTTCTCTAAATCAATGTTTCATTAAATCCGACTTCATACCGTATTTACTCGTGTACAGTCCCCTTTTTTTTGCCCAAAATTTATGTTAAAATTAGGAGGAGGGGCTATATACGGGACAAACTACCGTCACTGCCAAAAAAATGTGTAAGCATTCAAATTACCGACATATTTGTTTTATATGCCGATTATTACTGTGAACTTTCACAAAAATGCAAACAATAATAGTAAGCTGTAATAGAAATGTGCGTTAATTGTTCCACTATAAGTTTTTATTATTTTTTTGCAGATTTTTTCATTCACGGGTGTAGCTTACCTGTTGACAGTAAATGTGTTTTGTTATTGTTTTTAGCCAGCAGACTTTTTAAAAATTACCTTAAATTTCAACAAAACAAGCCTGAGAACTCAATTTTTTGGAGGGAGTGTTTTTACATCAACTAACTAACGTGTCTAGGTAGTCGGTACCGATAGTAACAGCGTGGGAGCGCGCCAACTGTGTTTGTAAACAATGGAAGGTTCAAGGTTAAAGATTCTATTTTAAGGAACATGGCCGTGCTTCGGCTGTTGAACTTAAAAAAAACTGGCCTTGCTTTACCGACTATCGAACTTCTATAAAAAAAGTAAGTAATCATAGCATAAAATAATTATTTTACAAAACTCAGCTAAAACTTGTAGTGGAACACTTAACGAACATGTGCATGGTGAGTTAGGCCGCCCGCACACCATCAACACGCGAGAAGTGATGTATAACACTGCCGTGCCATCATTCATTCTATTTCCTGCCCGTTCCTCCAACAAAATTCAGGAAATTCCCATAAAAAATTGGTAAAAAAATTGTAATGATAACTGAATTAAAAGTTTGCAAGACGATGGTAAAATAATAATGAAATATGCACGGCGGTGGCCATTGTAGCTTGTAGGCGCTCGTGAAACTAACTCGTTGGTTGGCTCGCTAAAAACATTTTGCGCTCTAGCTTTTTTTTTTATAGCATTGGAGAAACAAACTAATTTACTTTTACGGTAATAAATTAATTGTTAAAAGTCTGCACAAAAAATATATCTGTTTTTAATCAATTCGCTGGTTTTATTACAGGATGCGACAGAAAATAATCACGTTGAATACCACTGCATTCTGTCGGTAATAGGATTAACAGAGCGCAAGAATGCTACACTGCAGCACATTCTAACGGAGACATGTAGCACTATCTGTGAATTAGTTCATGTGCTGTCCACCGCCTCGCTGTGCAGACTGGGTACCTAGATGCTCGTTCACTCGCCAGCCGCCAGGATGAGGATGACGCAACACAGTGTCGCTCGCTCGGCCGCGCATGCTTATCTTAAAGTCACTCATGCAGCCAAAGTTTTATTCTAATTTTAAAGATTTTTTTTTTCTCGATGGATGGTTTAAGCTTATCTACGGAGAAATAAGTAAATACTATGGCCAGTGCTAGTAGTTTAAGAGACTTACTTTACAATGAATGTTCCATTTTATCAGAGTTACTTAGTCATTTCATACATTTTTTTTAAAGATTCCTAAATATCGTTTTGTTAAATTGCTGTTTTCGTTATTCTCGAGTGTGTTAAATCGGGGGTCTACTGTAATTTTTTAGGTGATTTGTTTTCGGAAGGCCAAATTGGTTCAGTTAGGTAATAGTGAGAACACTGCTATGATGAGGATCGAATCTGACATCATGACACCTCGTTATAATGAGACTACATATACAGTAGCAATAATAATGCAAAACTTTGTGCACGCGTGTGTGTGTATACATGCACACACACACATACATACATACATATACACATGTACAGGGTGTTAATGAATGACATTTAAAACTCTCTGTCACGCTGTAGGGGATGCTAAGATGAGTAAAATGTTATAGGACACTTGGTGTCGTAAATGCTACAAAGTGCCTGAAAGACTGCACATAAGTTGTGGTCTGTGAGGCATGAATACTACGTTTGAATGGCAACAACTGGCACATTTCGTAACATTTCCCCGTTCACTCTCTTGGCTTGTGTGTGTATTAGCAGTTGAACCACAGTACTATAGAGATTACCTGTCTGGCAGTGGTAGCATGCAGGTGATGGCAATGGAACCAAATCAATGGGGCTTCAGTATGAGGATAGTTTTTGTATACATATCTGCGGCCCTATGAACTGTCAGATCTGCAAATTTTATGCACAGATGTGCTTCTCCAAAATTATTTTTTGCTACATCATTACACATTTTGAACCTCATATACCACAACTTGCTTGCCATTTTTCAGGCACCTCTCAGAATGTGCGATACAAAGTGCCCTATATCATATTACTCGTCTTAGCAGCCCCTACAGCATGACTGAGAGTTTTAAACGTCATTCATTAACACTGTGTATAAAGGTTACTGTTTACTGTGTGTCAGGTTCGATGTAACACTGGTTGTGTTTGTACAGTGGAGGTGGTGTTATGTTACAGAAGACAGCTGTCACTCGGAAGGCAGTCTCTTCTAAGAAAGTCCCGTCCCTTCAGGTGAAGCTTGAGGTAAGAAACAGTACATCTTTCTACTCGTTAGTATCTCACAATAAAGCCCTGATGTTACTGGTAGCTGTTCCCAAATTAATTTATAAATTACTTTATAAATTGCTTTGTAACTCGCGACTTGAAGTGTTATTGACAATAACGTTAAATAGTTTATAAAAATTAAAAAATTTCCTTATATTTTAGCATCTGTTGATTAAAACAAATATCCAAAGTATTATATAAGGGTACTTGTTGATAACTCATATGTTAAAAAAAACACTGCCTTGTAAATTTTGTTGACGATACTTTTTTTCTTTTTAATTCTACCTTGTGAAAAAATGTGTATGATATAATATTATTTCCATCCTCTGATTAACACCATTGATTAATAAATTGTCCAGAATATGTCATTGTTTATGATTATGTCAGACTTGTTAATTTCAGGGTTGTGATTATCAGAAGTGATACTCTTTTTGAAGATTGGTGATTTGTGTCTTTATGTTGGCAGGAGTTGGCTGTGGAGGAAGTTTGTAAGTTTCCTCCAGGGTTGATGGGTGGCAACTCTGTGGAGGATCCTCTGAAGGTTGGTAGTACTGCTGCTGATCTTTGTCATGAGTGCTTGCCTCCTTGTCTCAATATCAGTTAATTTAGAAATAGTACCATAACAACTTCTGACTCCAGTTTCGTTTCAATTCAATCTTCCCTCGATGCACTAGTTTGGTCCCTGGTCACTTGGTTTTGCAACTATGCGTCCACCGTTGCCGTAGACGTGCTGCTCGATGACATGTATGCCAGCAGACTGCACAGTCGCGTATAGAGTTTACTTACGTGTTGTGTATTTGTTGAGTGTGTTCCTGTGTTGAAGTTTATCAGTCACTGATTTCTTTAACCTCTTTATATATAAAAAATTGGTTGCATAGCGACCTAAGCCTTAATCGGATAACTTGGTCGATGTTGTGTTAGCAACCAAGTGAAGTGTTGCTGTGATAAAACATGGACTCTTTAATCTGGAAGACTATATTTTATTTCTGGTCCAGCCATCATTATTCTTAAAAATTTTTTACCTTTCTTTCTAAATTAACCCAGAGTGATATTAAAACACTGAAATTATGGTAGCTGAACCGGGTACTGTGATTTCACTACTTAGACTTCAAGCTATGTACTTACTAGCTTAACACAGTAAAACCTAGTTAATTTGAAGTGCTAAGGGCCGAAATTTTGTTACTTCGAATTACATAACTTTGAATTATCAAATTTAAAGAAGTTAAGGTGCAAAACACTCTCACTGTTTCTACACTCATATTTGGGGCTAGTTTTCGAGAACTGTTATGCATTCGAATTGAAAAAGAGAATAGTTTGAAATAATTGGACCAAAAAACTTTGTTGCATTTTCCTTGGTTGTTGCGTGCTGTGTTTTTCTTGGTGAGGATTGTACTGAAAGTAGTGCGCTTCATGTGTAGTAGGCTGTCAGCAACTGTGCTCTTCCTCTTCCCTTGTTCCAGCGCTCGATGTCTGCAGCACATTGCCTTTGCCATGTCATGTGATTGTTATTACTAATTTATAAATGCGTGGGTTTGGATCTGTAAGAGGAGGGGGAGTTTTACAGACATCTTAAAGAATTTTTAACCCAAAACGGTAATCTTGACCATAGTATATTGCAAAAAATTGTAAGCATTTCACGCCAAGTCATTTTTACAAGTGCAAAGTAAGTTTCCAGTAGCTTTTCTAAGGAATATCAGATGTCGTGTCAGTGAAATTATCACGTATTTAATAAACAATGTAACACACCTTAAATCGTAATTATGACCAACCCTCCTCCCGAATAAAAATTTGTAAACATGGCCATCAAGTAATTTTCGCAAGTGCTAAGTAATTTTCAGTATTTTTTTGAAGGAAAAATCAGACGCCGTGTTAGTTCAATATTATTTTAATTGATAGTATGTTGAGTTGTCGCAATCTCCCCTTTTATTTTTAGTTTTTATTATATAGTCTTTGAACATTGACTCTTGAAAAGCTTGCTGGTAGGGAGACCGGACACAAAATAGGCTGCTGCCTAAGACTACTGCTCATGTAGAGCTAACGTTACAGTTAAAATTGAAAGAATAATTCCCAGAGGATATTTATATTTAAAAAAGAAAGAAAACATACGTTCAATTGCCAGAAACCTTTATATAAAAATTTAAAGTTTTGATTTTACAATAGGTTGGTTGTTAAGTTTGCACATACCATTATATTAATATTTGAAATAGTTGTTCTTATATAAACAGGGCCCCTTACAAACAAATTTTAGTTTGAATATTTAAATATGACATATAATATAACAAATACTTTAGATTACTTTTTCATTAATATTTAACACAACAGACGCGTTTATGTTGAATGTTGAGATAGAGAGTATCAGACGACGCATTACCGTCATTGCAGTATCCGTAGTCATTATAAAAAAAATAAGTCCGTGAGGCGGCTACTTATCGCCATGAAGAATGACGCGGTGACATCACGCCGTGGCCAATTCGGTCTGCCTGGTTAGCAGATATTCGAGCCACGAACATCGCGACTTGGACAGGGAATGTTGAAAATTGCAACTGGCAACTTGCATCTCGGAATTGCATCTACTCCTTGCATCTATTTCTTGGATCTAATTCTTAGATCTAACTCTTGCATCTATTTCTTGAACCCTCAAAGATGAGGGTGACGAAAACTATGACGATAGCATCTAGAAGCTGGTAGATGTAGATAGTAGAAAACTAAGTTCTACTTTTCCAAAAATGGAAACTACGGCACTATTCTGTTACAAAAAGAACAAAGAACTAGAGTAGCCGTCTAGTGACTACATGTTGATGCTACTAAAGTCTGCGTTACACACATAACGCCAGAAAACTTGTGTTGTGCAGAAAAACGTCTGTCGCGCCCAAGGTGATTACTAGGAATGCCCGAAGTGACGCTTAGCGAAGACCGCGTCCCTAACGCCGGAGGTTAAAAATCTCTCAAGAGATGGCGTGCGCGTATCGGAACGGCCAGAAGGGCCGGAACGGCCGGACAAAGTACAGTTAAAACCGGTTATGACCGACGGTACAAGTACCGTGCAAAGCACTTTCTTACTAACTGAACCGGGGTGGGGGTGGTACAGAGTAGAACGAACGGCGACGCTACAGAGCGTGGGACTGTAGTGGATACAGCAGAAACTTATCTTACATGAGGCTTGAAATACAACTCCTGAGACGTGCAGCAGGAAGCGAGCGCTGTGGCTACAGCAAGCAAGCGGCTGGCTTGGTGGGCCGTGTGCATGTATGGTCGGGATAATAAAGCAAATTAAAATTTTAAAATTCCCCAAAAACCAACAAACACTTTACATGAATGACAATATAAATCTCACTGACAAACCTGTTCTGTCTTAACAGACAGTATAATGAATAATAAATGAAAATATTGACTTTTAAAAAAATAGTAAATTGAGTAAAACCTTTAAATACGGCTCAGACTCCCCCCCTTAAGGCGGACGCTATGGTGTTCCTTTCCAAAGAAATTAGAAATTCATAAAGAATGTATTGACAGCTATGCTAAAATATTATCAAATTCGAGCATATAAAGAATGACACAAATGTAAAATACACAATTAACATTTACCAAAAGTACAAGTTGACACAATGACAAAATAGACAATAACAATAGTAATCGGAATATAAATCTATTGGACTGTAAATCTATTGGGATCCCATAAAATTAAAGTGATGCTGAGTCGACTCAATACAACATAACATTATAACACACAATTGATTATGTACAGTTGCAACTGGTTTTTACATGTATGTACAAGAATGTCTTTACGACAGTTTCTTAAAATTAGTACCTAGGAATTTTTGGAATTGTGGGTGTGTAGCTGACTCTTGTCTACGCTGGACACACATGCAGTGAAAATTTATTTCACTAGGGATGCATATACATACTCAATGGTACTGCATTTGGAAAACTTCAGTTTTCCTTTATTCATCTTCTTTTCATTCTACTTCACTTCATTTTATTTTGTTTTGTTTCGGTCAACCTTTCGTTTTTGTTTTGTGCCTGCCCAGGGAATGGTGAAAGCAAAAAGGTCAAGTGGGTGATCAGTCCACAAGGCCTCCTGTGGCAGATAGCAACAAGGTGGGCAGACTTACCTATATAAGGTTAGTGGAGGTTCCCTTTAGTTGGGAGATGTGAGCTCGACGATTGAATTGCCCGTTGGTTGGGTCGCAGAGTGCGACAGTAACTGGGGTTAAAAACCTCTGAATTTGGTAAGGACCCTTCCAACGATGGGAAAGCTTTGCCGCTCTTTTGTCTACGGCTTTGCTAAGGGTGTGTGCCTGGCACATTACCATATCGCCTACTTTGAATGGGTTCGGCTTACGGTTCTTGTCATATTTCCTTTTATTTTGTTCATGAGCCAGATTCAAATTCTTCTGCGCTCGTTTCCAAATCTCCTTGATGTCCTTCGGATCATCAGGCAGCAAGTCC
>PNEQ01114594.1:0-10564 GCA_003012365.1 Medauroidea extradentata | reverse complement strand
TTGTTTTTATCTGACCAGATTCCAGTTTTGGAATTTCATGTTGTGTATGTATCCTGATGACTAAAGCATACTCTGCTTATTTATGTTTTCTTGTATTATTTTTTTAGTTTCCTTTTAACAGTCATATATTTCGCAATGGAGTATGTCCAAGTAAATAAATCCAGTCATGCACTCCCATTGCACAGTTCTTTCAAAGATCTCTCACTCATAGTTATTTATAGTTACTCCTAATTATTTATCATAGATGTTAAATTATCTAGAAGCTATGAGAGATTGTTATTGAATTTCTGAAAACGCTCATATAACTTTTCTTTTTTGAAAATATTGCAAATATTTTATGAATATGTTAATATTACCAAATTTTTGCATAATTGTTTATTTAAATATTTTTCTTAATTTATTCCAACATCTGGTTAATATTTTTAATGTGAATCTGAAATATATTTTAAAAATTTTAACTACCAAATGAATGTACATAGTATAAATCTAGTTCTTTTTACTTTGTAAGTAAAGAGTACTTATCGACTCCAGAGAGGTTTCTCTGAGCAGATTGCAGGTGTTATACCTCTTTTGTTGATTGGTTGCCAAGGCAACGGCTCCCGATTTGAAAGAGAAGGTAGGTATGCTATGTGAAAAGAGAAAGAGAGAGTTCCCTGAATTTCGATGGAAGAAGCATACGGTAGAATCGGCCCAGCAGCAAAATGCATCATTTAATTTCTGTCAACCTAAGGTTAGGTCAGGGAACTTACTAGAAAGATGATAGTATGTCTGTTATTTTTAGGCCATTTTAAGAAGAGGCTCACATCAGAAGAAATATTTAGGCTAAATTTGAAGTGTTATGAAGATGCCGAGAACTTCAGATCTACATTATAAGAATAGCCATTTTGAATACCTATGCCTCTAGCGTCCCTATGTATATCCATTGTGTGGACAAGGCCGACCACTTCAAATATTAACTTGGATAATTCCACCAAAATTTATTTCACTAAATTTACGTTTACAAAATTTAAATGAAATTTTAAAACTTTATTTCATTAGAGTTTGGTGTGCCTAATCTTTGTCAACGTACTCAAACCCAGTGGTCCTGAGTTATGTTCCGCGACTGAGCACCATATATAATAGAACCTAAATTTTAATTTTATCCCTAGCCGAGGAACTTTGATTGAACCTAGTATCAATTTTTAAGCTAACTCAAGATCTTCTCTACTTTATGGTAAATTGTGCCTAAACTATGTGTTTGACCTAGGGTGAGAGATTTTTATATACTTCATTATCCTCAATAAAGTGCACTATATCAAATTGAGATGCTGTGTCTATGTTTTGGTGATGAATCTACAAGAACCTATATTTTTCCTGCAAACAGTAATTAAACTTACAAATTATTCTATACTCAACTCACCTTATTTATCGTCACACAAATGTTGGGTACTACTACTATTACAGTAAAGTAAAATCAATGAACACTACATCTACACATAAGAAATATTGCAGCGTATCCTGGAAACTGTGGAAGAAATTAAAATTACTGAAATTGTTACTTGTTAGAAAAATTATGAATAACTGAAAATGTCTTGATCACAATACCTATCACATAGAACTTCATATTAAGGTTGCCATGTTTCTAGAATATCAGGGTTACACTAAGTTCTTCACCACATAACTTTAGTGTGTTACGATGGCTTTAAATTTGAAAAGCCAGCCATTGGATGCCTGCTAATTTTCTACTATCATTCTAAGTGCTTCATGCCAAATATTTTTTTGTAAAATAGGTCCCGAAGCATTACTGTTTTTTGACCCTAATCTCCATGAACCAATCAAAGTTTCCATTAATATTTATGTAAATGCAGCTGGTGAGCTGTGCACCCAAGCAGTGCAGAACTGAAATCACCATAGAAGAGGTCGTGTTTGCGTCAGCACTTAACTCTTCCATAGCTTCTGCTAGTGGCTGAAGAACTTCTACAAGTCCAGATGGTAGTCTCCACTCTTGGTTGCTCAGAGTAGTTATATCAGTATTGTTTTCTTCACTGTTGAGCTCTGCATTCACTGCATCAGTTTTGAAGGAACCTCTTCAGCATAGCATACTCACTACTTTATACCACCTCGTGCAGATATGCTGTACAACTTCCAAGATGGACATGTTTAATCTTAGCTGTTGGTCTTGAAGGCATTTTCTAGCAGAGGCACTTCACCTATAGTATCCAACAATTCCTTCACACTTCGATAACAAGTCTGCAATACATGCTGTACCTGTCTTAGCATCATTAAGAGCAAGTTGAAGGCTGTGTGCAAAACATGTTCTTCTTGTGAAATTCTTTGATGCAGCTTTATGTCAGTCATTTAAAAACAACCAGCAATGGTCCAAGCAATGTCTCTGGTAGTAGGTTTTCTCGGGATTTCCTGTTTTCTCCGCTCATGCATTCTGACATTTCTCTATTTCCACCTCGTTTGTCCCTGGTGGCTGCATTTACAGCAGTTTAATTTAAACCAAGGATGAGATTTTTGATCCTTCGATTCCTCGATTCCCCCGATTCTTGCTGGTATCGAAAGAATCAGTAATTGAGGAAAAATTGCATTTCTTGAAATTTCGATTTTCTCATTCTCATCTATTTGCATACTTTGATAAGATAGTTCCGTAGTGATAGGTATATTTATTTTGTTCACTGTATTGGGTATTTAAGTTTTACATCTTTCTCAAGACAATGTTTTTGCGTATAGGCCTAATCGGAGACCACAGCAAGTTTCTGTACGTATTTCCTAAGTCACTAACCTTTGAAGCGACGTTGCCGTTTGTTTTCGACGATAATAATAAACTGGTGTTACAAGTTTTATTGTAATATATACTTTTAAATCGCAACAACAGTTTTTAAATGCATAAAAACAAACTTACTGGTCAATTTGTAAATCTTAGACACATGCTATTCTTAATGGTTAACCTTGATGACTCATCACATAAGTAGATAAATCACTTAGTAGATAAAACACTTGGCTGGAGCCCCTCCCCTCTTGTTTAGCTGGGGAGGTGGTTCGTGCAGGGGTGGGATGAGGCCCCAGACACTCTGCACCTGCTCCTCTCCCTCGTTTTCACAAAGACACAATATGTACAATTTTTTATTTTTCTGTTTAAAACTTGGTACAGTAATGGTACATTAATGAAAACTATTTCAGTGTGATCCTGATGTAGTGACAAGTAGAATGAGTGGTAGCAAGACATAGTTATTAATATATATTGATCTATAATGGTTGGTTGACACTGATTACTATTAAATTTAATAAACTGTAGTGGTGACCATGTGAGCGTGTTACACATATTTTGCACACAGCCCTCAACTTTCTCTTAATAATGCTAAGGTAGGTAGAACATGTGTTACAGATATGTTATCAAAGTGTAAAGGAATTGTTGGACACTTTAGATGAAGTGCTTCTGCTAGAAAATGCCTTCAAAACCAACAGCAAATATTAAACATGTCCATTTTTGAAGTTGTACAGTACGTCTGCATGAGGTGGTATGTAGTGAGTATGCTATGCTGAAGAGGTTACTTCAAAACAGTGATGCTTTGAATGCAGAGCTCAGCAGTGAAGAAAACAGAAATACATTAATATGTAAAGACTTAATACTACTGCCTTTCAGGATACCCAAAAATAATTTCAATGTTAGTCACAAATAGAATCAATAAACAAGTTGCTTAAACATGAGTCATTCTGCTTAATGAGTCATTCTTCTGGATGTATCAGTGCACTCGCATGTATACAGCATCCATGCCTTTTATAATTAACATTACCTTTCAGGAATGCATAACAATAAAAAAAAACTTAAGTGTGTAAATCCTTACATCCATCTTCACATTTGACATTGCACATAGGGTCAGGACAAGCCAGACAACTGAGGTAAGACGACCGAGCAACCATGACTATTAAAATCATGTCCTATTGTCACCATTAGGGTAGTAGCGCCTCACTTTCCTCACCAACTTTCCTAAAAAAAAATATCGGGAGAAAAATCTCAACTTGGTGACACAGTCTACACTGTTTTTCTAGAGGAAACTGGTAGTGCCGTGGTACGAAACTCCCAATTACAGAATCAAGCGAGTGTTGAATATATGCATACATAAGTACTGTACTACCAGAAAAATATCATGCACATAGATGCCTGGTGGGTCAAGCACTTTACAGGAGACATTCCGTCTTCACCCAGCACATATCCTTTGCAGTGAAGGGCAGAGAGAGATAGTGTTGCGCTGTGCTGTGTTGTAACATAAGCAGTGGTTGACCACCTGGCTCGCCACGCGCTGTCACCATATCACTACTAACCCACATTTTTACTGCCGCTTTACCAAACATGTGCCGCACTGATTATATTACGTACTTGCAATTTTTATGATATTTAAATGTTACGGAGTACATTTTGAATGTATTGACGATCTTTACTCGCACAAACATAGTACAGTAAAACCTGTCTAAAATGGAACTCGATGGAACCCAGTAATTTTTCCTGTATCAGCAGGTTTCCTTTTTCTACAGGTGACGGAGCAGGCAAGAAATTTTTTTTTATTAATAAAACTCACAATGTATGAAAGTTTGTGATTTTAGTGATCTAGATCGTCAAAATTGTACAAAAAAAATTATGGAACTACGTATTAATAACAAAATACTATTCTGTACAGCGTAAGCCACATCTTTTACATTACCATGTAAGTAAAGTCTTCATTTGCGGGCTTGATGACCTCAGATTTATTCATTTGACTTGTTCTGCTGTCCTCTTAAACCACTCTTCAAGAATTTTGTCTTTATTTTATATCATGTCATATATCTGTGTTTTCCCGCAACTAAAGCGAACCACTAACTGTTTTGGAGGCACTTTATTTTATTTGTACGCTTCAATTACTTTTACTTTCTACCCAAGAGAAAGGGTCTTATACTTTGGCATTTCACAGGCTAGAATTTAGGACAGAACTTGCAACCAAATGGACCCAACCCAAACAAAAAAAACATCCTCTACAGTTGTCTAAGTCACTTGTGAGAACTGTGCCGCTGGACGGTGTTGTGGCATGTCATGTGAAAACCTTTTTACCTCAAAACTGCTGAACTTATTCTTATTGTGTTATCTAGGAAAAGAACACCCACTTGAAACTACAGACGCCACATTTTGAAAATTCAGTATGCTTGATAGAAACATGATTTTGGGGCCTCTGTAAATTGCTAAAAACAGCTTTTATAGACTGCTGTAAGTCCGAAAATATGACCTTATCTGTAAATTGCAACGTAAAGTCCGTGCATTGGTCTTTACTTCATACTATGCAAAAATAAAATTTTAAGGTCATCGCTTAAAGTTCCATAGCTGAAAGAGACGTACGAAAACATTGCACGCCAGTTTAGTGCGATGCGAACAGAGACCATGTGCCTATCGTCAAGAGTGGTACTCTGGCTTTTATCGCTCCGCTGTTCCCACGCATCAAACACAGAGATCTTAAACCAGTACACAATACTATTTTAACAAAGCATACAACCGCTGCATATCTATTGTTTGTCAGAACTAGACAGCTAACAGCATGAAAAAATTCACAAGATGACAATGCATTTGTAACCTTCACTTGTTTATCGCATTTTCGAGCCAGAGAATTAATCTAGAATAATATACACATGCAAGTTGTGCAATATTTAATCTCTTTGTTGGCAAAACTGAAGGAATCAAAGTTTGAAAACAAAACACACAGGAAGTGGTAGCTGTGTGACACCTAAACAGTTATGCTATCTATTTAGAGTCTAGTGCCGCTGCTGGCTTAAAGGCATGTGTCAAATAATAGGTGCAGATAATCGCGGTGCCGACGAGATTCTCTTTCATATAATTTTTTATCTGTTGGAAATTGAACTGCATGGTTTCTTTACTGTGCCAGATTCGGCCATCTGCTTCTGATATTATAGATGTCTGAAACACTGTCGTCAAGCTGTCTATAAACAAATATAAAAAAGCAGCGTATGTTGTAATTAAATTCAGTGAACTTATATTATTTTATGTAACTCACGCCGTACTTTCACCAACAATAGCTTTTCTTAACGAACTCATGTCCATCGTATGTATGTGATACGAGCAACAAGAATATTTATTCTGATTTGTGTTCTAAAATAATCTGTTTCCACGTAACGGAGGTTCCCGTTTTATGCAGGATGTAATATACTGTAAGCGTAACGGGGCAGTCTGTTACCCCTGACCTTTCACTTCCCCAAGATTTGCTCGTGTGATATGCCCACTACAGTTTCACATTGTTTTACAGTGTGCGTTTCTGTCACTTTGCACTATAACATCATAAGGTTGTGGTGTCACGTACTCAGAGGTGTGGTACGTGTGTTTGGCAGAAATACAATTTCAATCCAGACAACCCTATGGCAGAACTGGAGGATGCACTGGCTGAAGGCAAACGTAAGCTGGAGGCAGGCGATGTACCCAGTGCTGTGCTATGTTTCGAGGTGGCTGTGCAGCGTGATGAAAGCTGCGCAGAGGCCTGGTTGCTGCTTGGCACGTCTCAGGCAGAAAATGAGCAGGTGGGTTATCGCTAGTGTAGGGATAGTTCCCTGCTGAACCTCCGCTCTATATACGTACGCACTTAAGGGTTGCCTACTGTGCAGTATTTTTAATGTTCTAATGTTTAGGTTTTTACAAAAATTATTACAGTATTCAGTATTTCATAGAAAATTTTTGTATGCATTTTGAAGATTTTTTTGTCTTTAAGTTCACTTATGATGGTTAAAATACTTAGTTGATTACAAAAAAAAATTAATATAAACTATAAGGTGTGTAATCTTTATGAGAAACTTGAAACAAAGCATTAGAAAAATAAATAAAGTACTATAATTCGTGACACAGAAACAACCTTTAATTCCTGATTGTGTACAGTGTTGCTAGTGAAAATATTGGTAGTGCTCTTCGATACAGTGCAAATTTGGGCAAATGTAGTGCAGTATGGCACTTCTGAATAGTTTTTTTTTCTGTCAGATGGAGACTAGGTTACTGTACAGTAAGGGTCGATTGCACAGTCCCTTGAGGAAATCCTTGAGGTAATCCTTGAGTTAAAGTTGGAACTGAAAACTTGTGTAAAATCTGAAAATTTTTTTGTTTGCATGACACAGTCAGAACATTGAGACATCAAAGTTCAGGTGATGTGTTACCGCACACATGATGAGAAAAATAATTTATTTTCATTCACCGACAATTACTATATTTACCTGAATTTGATGACCTCTAGTATAATCAAGGACCCGTACAAAGGGTAACTAGTGAAATTCGTGAAATACCACGAAATTTGGTGTGATTTTAAGTTTTCTGCGAATTTCAGCATAATTACGTTAAAAGCCATATTTCACGTAAATTCAGACACCTTGGCGGATATTTTGTCACAATTCAATGGAGGCACAATGTCAAAATGTGTACATTTTTCTTCAGGCATTTCTGGATTTGTTTAATTATCATTTCGCTGTAAATATAGTAGTCCATGCGTGCCGTTTTAATATATTTTAACTTTTTTCACTGTTATTTAAAGTGTTTAAATAACAAATAGACTAAAAAAAAAAAGTTTTTTTAACAAAATTTGCCATGTATAAAACTGAATGTTTACATTTTATGGCTGGTGGCCATAGATACATTCACGTAGATATATTCATTCCTCAACGTATTTTGCAGTTGAAGAGCATCAACTCATGCACAGCTATGGTCACGCAGTATTGCGATCTCAATATATCGACAAGATGGTGGCTGAGCGACGGTAACAGCAGTAAAAGTTCTAAGTCAACAGAGTTGCAATCCATATCTCTATGACTTGAGGCACGTTTGTTTACATTTTTAATGTTTTGTTTAGGCATTTTCGACGATGTTGTGGTCATAATTTTGATCTTCGTAACAGAAATAAACTAAAAACATCACCAGACAGATCCTTGTGTAAACAGCAAAATTGAAAAGTTGCTTTGTGTCGTAAGGAGTAGGAACACAAATTTAAATGACTAAAACATGGTGAAAAGCAATTTTCAGCTATTCCATGAGTGAATAAATATCAAACAGTATGCTTGTTTGGGTAGTCAACTCCAATACGAAAAAAAAAAGCTCAGGATAAATAGTCTCAACAAAAAGGAAGGTAGGTGTATACTGTTTACATATAGCAGTCAGGCAATGAAAATTCATTAATTAGGCTATTTTAATTTTCACAATTGTGTTATTTACCAGGCATATTGTGGTGGTGCTTCGTCGCTGTGTTGTTGTTATATATATAGATGTTGGAAGTTATGATGTCCCTGTTCACGGCGACAGAATGTGGTGATGCTGCTCTTCTATCGCGACCTCCTCCCTCTATTAGTAGTAGTTGTAGTTAAAGGGTCGTCTGCAGCTGCTGCGTGTTGTTGTTTTTGATTCAGGGACGTAACTCTCTTCCGTTGCTATTGTAAGTAGTTAGCAGGCAAAAAAAATGGCAAAAACAAGCGAGCTGATGTAGAGGCGGTGCCTATTATATAGATGCCCGGATAGCAGTGAGGCTAATCAGTCACAGATGAATAAATAAATAAAAATCATAATATCTGCATTGTTTCTCCTTTATTTAACCTTTCTTTTGACGCAATCTAACAGACAAAGGCAATTCACATTGCGAGTGCTCGCCCAGTTAGTCGAGGTGACTTTTTCTATCTACGGATTAGGCATTTCCATTTCCGCCTGCCCTCAGTGTAAGTAGTAGTACTTGGCCCGGCACTTCGTCTATCTTAATAACCGGCTATATGGTTACGAATATCTACTGGTTGTTTACTATTAAATGAAAAGGCAGCATGCCAAAAAAAAAAAAGAAAATAAAGCTAAGTTCGACTAACGAAACCGCCCTCTAGGCTTCACAGCCCCTCTACCTTATCTAACGCGTCCTCTTCCTGCCACCATGATGCCCCAACTAAAAAACACTCAGCCGGCCATCTCCCGGCGACCGTTCCCTAGCTCCGATGAATCACAACTGCTGTTTACACACTTGAACAGAAAAACTTAGCCGGCCATCTCCCGGCGACCGGTAACGAGCTCCGATGAATCACAACTAACTTTCCTGGGTGGACACCCGGACTTACTCGGCCGAGCGGCGGAGGGATACATCATGATCCAACTTGTCTAAAAAACTGGTCGACGGACACTTATAACCTAAAAATTGTATGTAACATAGTTACTGATAAATTAACAAAGCATTTTATTCCATAATACCAGCTAAATATTCCTTTAGTTTATTAAATGGGAATGTGCAGCATCATCAATCTGTCGCGGATCACCACCTTCACGGAGTTTTGCGCCCGACACTACCACCCACGTCGAACGAGAAACGCCCGGCAGAGCTCATCACATTCCAGCACGTCCCAATACGTGCCTCCAAGCGAGTGAACTGTGACCTGCCTGCCAGATAAATCCATCCTAGCACGGGTTATCTCAGAGCTTATTTGAAATTTTAAAAGCCAGCATTTCTCTGTACGTGCTTCCGAGCAAGAGAACTATGACTAGCCTGCCAAATAAATCCCATTTCAGGAGAAGCAAGCTAAGAGGCTACTTGAAATTTTAAAAATCCAAACAAGGCAAAATATAAGAAAACGTAACTGAGAAAAGTTGCTTGAAATTAAATTAGCTTTAAAATGAGTTCAAACACCACATGAATCCGATGAAATTCACACGTAAAATTATATACTTTTCTCTTGCTTTAACAGTTAAATTTTAAATTTTGAATAGACTTTTAATGTTAATTTCACTATTAGCATCCCCAATTAATATGTTGGATCCTGCCGTATACATCCTTACAGTGGCGGTGCGTAAGGCCGTGCTCTCGTGCTGTAGCACTGAGTAAAATTAAAATTTTACAAAGTTATTGTGTACTTGGTAATTTTATTAAATTTCAGGTAATGCGCCGCGATTTATACTTGTAACCTTTCTTAATAAGAGATTGACGGCTTTGCGCTAAGTTTCACAGGCGAACGGAGTTTTCTCAGGTAATTTCGTTCGTGTAAGCCGCCCTTTATTATGCTGTAAACCTGGCTCAGTGCTCCCACGGACTAGCGCACGGCTGTCACTCCTTTTTCCTACCCCCTGTCCTAGCCAGAGGCGTAGAGAGATGCGGGAACCTCGCCTTTATCAACACCTGCTCCGTGCAACGAGCAGAGTAGCCCTGCTATCTACTGCGCAAGCACGCGACAGTTACGTCAGCGCGTGGACAATGATGGCCGCTCGCGTCGCGCACGTGTTCGTACATTGCAGACTTGTAAACAAAGTGATTTTCGGTGTCGCATGGACGTGTAGCTGACTTAGAATAACTTTTATGAATAGTACTTTACTATGTATTATTATTGTAAGTTGCGGGTGTGAATGACGTAATACTGTGTATAAATAATGAACTGCCATAGAATCTATGTTATTAGTCTTTGACGCAATGGATACATTACCGACGCTTTATGATGGGGATAATTTGGTAAGTCGAATTTTACAATATTGATTCATTTTATGCAAATTCTGTGTTGCTTGATCGTAGGCGGAAACGTATTTTAAAGTTTGTGTCCGTGGTTTATTAGTGGC
>PNEQ01114593.1:0-10564 GCA_003012365.1 Medauroidea extradentata | reverse complement strand
ACTGTGAAAATTTTGTTATAAATGTAAAAATAACTGGACATCGCCAAACTCACCTAATGAGATCAATATGCCGCATACCTGCCGAGTGTGCGGGCGTACGGAGTGAAAGAAATGCCCAGTAGTAAATATTACTTTATCGTCCAATATGCAGATGAGAATCATAAATGTTCATAAACTGTCAAAGAATTTTCGATGATCCGGATTGTCCACACTGCTCAGGATATACAGTGGGCGAAAAATTGTTATATATGTTAAGTATTAACATGCACTAACAATGAAAAATCTGTTATTTTCGAGAAACTTGTAAGGTAAAGTAAACTGATGACGACAGCTCCTACATTTACCAAAGTAATATTTTTAGTGTACATAACCATCAGGCTCATTAACACTACTAAACCACACGGAAATCCAAACAAGTGGTAGAATTTATGTTCGTTTGGCATTGCCTCATGTAATTATGTAAAACGATTAGATTGTCTATCAGTAGTTAGGTGCTATTTAACTATACATGAAATTACATTTCATACTGTAAAAGAGATTACTAGTTTTCTTGGTCGAACATTTAACTTTCCAAACGTACTTACCTGTCTTGGATATACGGCAAACATTTAATGAAAGGTAGGAAAATATATGTACAAATAAGTTATTACATACCATACCTCACATCAGTGATGACAATTTGTTTAAAAGCATTGCTTGAAAATACGTACTGTACATAAGTTGTAAGCAGAGAGTAAACGCTGTGGGAAAGGGCGTAGGTGAGTGCTTTTCCTAATTGCTTTACGCCGAATAAAACCTCACAGAACAATTAAATTAATAATTTCCTTTCGCCAGAAGGATAAATGACATAATAAGGTATTAAAATATATATTAACTCTGTTATTTCACTGCATTAATGTCACGTTTAAATATTTTTAAGAGTGGCATTTCTTACGTATCCTACGATAGCGTCATTTCGTGTAGTTTTGTTAGATAGTTGCTGTCATAAATAAAATCTATAATTTCTTGTTACTTGTCCAGAAACGATTTAGAAATGTAAAGTTATGTAAGAAAATGAAAATGTGTATTTCTTTTGTATCTTTTGTCATTAAGTGTTTAGTTTCACACGTGTTGAGGCTACAAAATCCTGCCACCTTATATATATATATATATATATATATATATATATAGACAGACACACACACACACAAATTGTAGGGCAAGTACAAATGTTTAGTTAATATTGGCACACTGTCAAATAGTGTCGCACTCAGTACAAATCAATTTTGTAGTCACCGCTAGAAATCATGGTCACAAAAAATTTGGCAACAAATAATTTGAAGAAGTATATTTACTACGTAATTTTTCTTTCAGTGTACGCTTTTCGGCAGTGTTCGATGATTACAATTCGCATCAGTTGTGACAATAACATAGCTTTGTGTATATTTGAGTTTGCATTAAGCAACGATAAACAATTAAAAACTAAAATTAACGAAAATTTTTGTAACACATGCAAGAAACAAAACTGGATGTCAGTAACACTCGTGAATTGACACTTTGTTAGTCGGAAAAATATACGATTACATATTTTGCTCATTACTATTCTTAAAGGACTGAAAATTTCGTACTACAGCAACGGCGATCATGTTTTTGCGGCTTTTATGTTTGCACTGTTTTATACAACTAAATTAATGTGAAATTCAATAGCATTGACTGTTAGCTGTACAAATGCATTTTGGACTACGATTGTCAAGGTACATCTTTATTCAGATCTATGATCAAACTCCCAGTTAGGTGTTGCAGACGTTTCGTCGCGAGCGACCCCTCTGTGATAGAAGAGAGCTGCCCGTTCGGCCTGCAGAATGAAAGGCGGATAGCGGGAAGGCTGAGAATTAGAGGTCACAACACTGGGTTTAGGGCAGTTTGGCAACATGGCCCTGCCATCAGCTGTAAGCAAGGTCAGGCTGCGCGCGGGCGCGGAGTCTTCTCGGCCCTCCAGCTGTGAAGGGTGGACGACCGTTGTCTTTAGCGCGGGGCTGTTGACATCTGCCAGTTGTATTTCACCGTAAGCGGGGCTGCTTATTTATTTCTGTGAGTTTACTTGGACTGAAATAGAGGAGATTTTCTATTAATTAATTTTAAAACTAGAGTGTAAATATTAAAAAGTAAAATGACAAATTCCTTAGTAAAATAACTTTTGTTACTATATTACGACCTCCATCGCGAATGTATTTCACGTAACTTCATGCAGCTAAACCAAAACGTTTTATGTGTTCTACGAAACAACAAAATAGGCCTGCAGATACAGACCCTCGGCCTTCAGGTGATACAGCTATACTGATAGTGTCAGTTCTTGAAGAATACGACTAATTTGTCTCATTCAGTGTTGACTTATGACTGTAAAATAATTTGGTTATAAATTTGCAAACTGTACACAATTCCATGTTTAAGTTGTCATACAGTGACTGTAAATGGAAATACCCATACGCACATATGAGAGGCCTTTACTAAACATAAAGACCCCACGACTAATCACACAATTTTATTTTCACAAACCGTGTTTAGGACAAAAATAACCACCTCGCGCAGCAGTATTAATATATATATATATATATATATATATATATATATATATATAAAGTAAATGAAATGTTTTATGTTGCGCTAAATATACAATTTGTAAAAACTGCTAGTAAAATATATTTAGATATTATTGCTGTATAGTATAATTGTGTATTAAGTATTCATTTATCTGCTATGACTAATTTACATACAGTATACAGTTTTATTTTTAGGCACACATTGTTGATATTTGAGAACTGATTTTCGTAATGTACGATATATACTTTTACAATAAGCATACAAATCATCGTTATAATAAATTTGTACATTAACAGTAGCATAAAAGTGAAGTGCACATTCATGGTTCATCGTCTACAATGAATAACGAACTGCGTTGATACCAGTAAGTTGTATTACATATTTTATTGTGTATTATAAAGAAAGATATAAATAAAAATAAAATTTTAATGGGACGTCGTACTGCATCTTTTCTTTGCTATTGAGAATGAAAATCAAAAGGCATTTGACACAAGCAATAAAATTTTTTAATAAAAGTGAAAGTAATTAAAAAACGGAATGTAATAAGGAAATGTCAGTCCTATGATTAGAAAACGTAATGGGATTGAAACTCGCACTTTCTCTTACATATTTTTCCCAGATTCGGGACATAAATTCTTGCGGATCACTTGTTATCGTAGTAACTGCTTTGAAGACAAATGTGAACAGGGAAAAGTGACTAAGAAATAAAATTAAAATTATGAGTACGCGCGACATTAAAAAGCGTTACTTATACGTTGTATCTTTCTTGCTACTAGATATGAACTGAATCAGTTTCTTTTCTTTCAAAATCGCTCGTTGAATATTAGATTTTCTACTGCGATTGTAAGTCTGTGCCTGTTCACGTACGTCTCTGAAAATTTGCAATGTTGACAAGAGTCAAAGAAGTAACAAATAGCTACGTCACTGTTTACTAGAACAACTACAACTATGCCACCGATGACCGACACCGCTCCTATCAAAAAAATGTCGTGATAAAACCAACTACCCAGTGAGCCATCCGCACATCGACAAACTCCTTCACGGGGTTGGCAGAGATGCCACGAGGAGCGGAGGAGCGCCACCGTACAGTAGCTTATCGCGGCTGCACGACACCTCGCCATGGTTGCTCCTCGCGTCGTAGAAGATGACGCGCACTTGTTACTGGGCACACACATCACAACGAGTCCATAGTTCGCATTGCTATAAACTTGGTATCGTTGTAATCAGGAAGAATGCCGCTATTTGCAGAAAACAAAATATTTGAATGAAAGAAACCGGTATTCATATGTAGTGAGTGCACCTAAGAAGTCGATAATTTTCGACATTAAAAACCTTATTTTCAGCAATTTTTTTTAAAATACGAAGATGCGTCCTTTCATGTTTTTATAACTTTTGGCCCTTAGGTCTCGACATCTAATCTCAATGTAAATTATTTCATTTCAGTATGTATGATAGTTTTCCTTGGTTGTGTGAGCCCATAATTATGCATATTTTGACTTTGACATGCCGTTATTCGAATACTATGCAAGCTAAATATTTTCCATAAGAGGAAAATCCAGTCTTAAGTGACGTCTACAAAACTGACATAATTTCGCACTCAAATAAAATAATTAATTTCACACTTGAACAGCCTTAATACTGTCAATGAGTTATTTTTCAATTTCTTAGAGCCTATACACGGGTGAATTAAGAGGACAAAGTAGAATGTTCGCTCGCGATGACTTAGTCCAGGGTTCGGGGCTAGAAAACCATATAAGTTTATTTCCTTTTATCACCGATTATATTCGCTGTTTATTTTATATATACTTATCACAGTTATAAAATTAACTTTTACATCATAGAGAAGGCGAAGACCCGTACGTAGAGCTATGTGAAATGTTGTCAAAACATTATTTCGCCTGCTGGGAAACGTCCTGTTGTACATTATGACGTATAAATCCCTTGTACTGACTGCAAATTAAATTATACTTTTGGTTCCGAGTATCTATCCTCTACTATAATGTTTGTCAGTCCCTACCACGTAAATACATGTTAGCATCTTGGCGAACCATACATACTACAGCCCGAGTTTTTTCTCCCGTCACTGTAACTTAAACCTTGCTGTTATTGTGTTCTGAAAAAAAAAAAATTCTACCGGGAAGCCTACAGCTCGCAGTAAAATAAGTCGAGCCGTGTTACTGTTTCAGAACTAATCCTCTCGCGTTCTTTGCATGTACCAGTATTCAAACTAGCACATGGGGGCTCGCGAGTCTCAAGAGAACTTATAACAGTTGGATGATTTATTTATAATCACGGCTAACTATTACAGAGGTCACTGTCGAATAAGCCCTTACAAAGAAAGATTGTTTCAGTTGCTAAGAAAACAAATTTTATAGGTGTATTATAAGTTTTTTTAAAAATATATTACGTAATTAATTCGGACTACAACACATACAGGATGCTGCATACAATGCGATTAATATATTTTTTGAGAGGCAAGTTCATTACAATTTTGATTAAAAAAATCTGTAATTCAGTACAGTGTGCAACAGTACATTTTACGTCAGAGGCTATGAATGCTAGCAAAATATACATACAGTGTACGAAATAAGCAAATAGTGAAGGTAAATAATAAGTTACATGATATTCCACGTTCAGTTACTGATTTTGTCGTTCGAGTACTATCTCTGTACGCACAGCCTACTTCGAGTGCTTATTAAGTGTGCTACGTTGAGCCCATCGCGCTATTTAGCTAGTGAATATTGTATTCACCGAGATATTGTGTTAGGGTAAAGAGCAAAAAGGGATTTTAGGTTAGGTTTGTCTGGTTTGTAGAAGAAATAACTAGCGTATTGGAAGGACCGTATTCTTATTTTAACATTAGTTACTGTAAGTTCTGTGGTAAAGTCTTTACTTTGCGAAATAATACGCTGAGACATTACAAGATCTGTTTCTTCAATCCATGATATGAAGAGTATCTGATACGTGAGCAGTGTGGTGTAACAATCACTCGCAAAGACAAGTTGATTAAGCAATTATGTAACTGTAATCGTGGCGTCAAGAGAGAAGTGACTACATGCTGTAAGTATCGCAAGAAGGAGTTCGCCAAATTTTTGCAGTGTTCGTCGACATAAGGCAGATTGTGGGCATAGTATGGAAAGAAATCTGCTGAAGTGCAACTACTGCAGTGCCTAGTTCGCTCGTTTGACAATCTGGCCAGGCACACGAAGATCTGTAAGGGTAAAGTAGCACGACCACCTCAGAAAAAGCTATATGTGAGCAATAACTGGAACCTACTCGGCCATTCTGCTCCAGGACGCCATCAATCCGCCCTAAAATAGTAGTAGGTTCTGGTATGACAGTAAAGTTCAGGTTCGTCAATGTGGAAACTGCATTCCGTGGGAATGTGAAGCCTTACGAATCTGATATTGATAACACCAGTGCGAATACCTGACTTATACATACGTATGGAAACATCATAGTATACAGTAAGTTAAAAATAAAGGCAATAACTGCAGAGTCCCTAAATTCTTGCTGAAATGCGATTATGTGAAGCCAGGACAAATCGATGCCATCGGTGGAGGGTTTTTGGAACATGTATGGGGACATGTTTGCAGGGTGTGGGGAAATGTGTGGAGGGTGTGGAAACATGTGTAGGAACATGTTTGGAGGTTCTGTGGACATGTATGAGGCATGCAGATACACGTGCGGAGCATATGAAATATGTGCGTAGTAGGTGTTTTTATGTGCGGAGCATATGAAATACATGCGGAGCCGGTAGTTTTATGTGCGGAGCATATGAAATACATGCGGAGCCGGTAGTTTTATGTGCGGAGCATATGAAATATGTGCGGGGCGAGCGTTTTTGTGTGCAGAGCATGCATATTTGTGTGCGGAGCAGGCATATTTGTGTGCGGAGCGAACGTAGTAGTGTGCGGAGCGGGCGTATTTGTGAGCGTAGCGGGCGTATTTGTATGAGGTGTCTGCTGATTTATGTAAGGTGCATGCTGTTTTATGTGCGGTTCCTGCAGTTTTACGTGAGGTGCCAGCAGTTTTATTCGAGGTGCCTGCTGTTTTGTGTGAGGTGCCAACAGTTTTATGTGCGGTTCCTTTGGTTGTATGTGCTGTTCTTGTGATTTATGTGAGATGCCTGCAGTTTTATGTGCGGTTCCTGTGGTTTTATGTGCTGTTCTTGTGATTTATGTGAGATGCCTGCTGTTTTATGTGTGGTTCCTGTGGTTTTATGTGCTGTTCTTGTGATTTATGTGCGGTTTCTGCAGTTTTATGTGAAGTGTCTGTAGTACGATGTGTGGAGGGTATGGGGACATGCGTGGAGGGTGTGCTAATATGTGTGTGGAGCATGTGGAGAGTACATGGAGTCATTCACAACATTAGTGATATTTGATTAGAGGGTAAAGTTTTGTACGGGGAATGCACAGTCTTGTGTGGAGCCTGTGGTATTATGTTTGAGCTTGTGGAGATGTGTGCGGTGTCTACAGTGCTTTGAGCGGAGCCTGTAATGATATGTGCGCAGAATGCAGTGCTATGTGAGGTGTCTGCAGTGCTGTGTGTGTGGATTGTACTCTGATGTGTGCGGAGTAATAAAGTTGTGCGATTTTTTGTGTGGTGGAGTGTATTGCAAGTGAATGAGTATATGGCTGTATGGTATGGGTGTGGAGGGTGTTGTAGTGTTGAGGGAGGGGGTGGTTGTGTGTACAGGGTGTGTGTATGTGGTGTGTGTATGGTATATGGTATGTTCATGTGGTGTGTAGCGTGTGTGCTTCACAGTAGAATTTTTGTCTGTGATGTGAAATGTCTTAGGGGTTTGATATGTAAATGTTGGTTTTGTTTGGTGATGTATGATATGTATGTACTTTGGTTACATATTTTTGATTTTCTTATGCTCTTTCTCTTTGCGTTCTTTGGTAATTATAATGGGTGGTAGTTATGTTCATACTAGGATTAGTGATGTGATGAATAAAATGATGGCATATATAGTTGTTTTAATGGCGGGGGGCAGTTAGCTCAGTTGTTAGATGAATATATTGATGGTTTCTTTATGTAGAGTATATTTGTAGAAGTTCGCCGCTGTCCTGCTCTTTCGGATATTTAATGGTATTTTACTTTCTTGATTTAACTGTGAGATTTTGCTAATGATAGTGAAATCGGTGGTTTGGTTCTTATGGTTCGTTATATTGAGGGTTTGAACTATGTTGTTGTTAGGTTTAGGTTAGTGTATACTTGGTAAGTGTTACCTAATTATAATTAATGTTAGGGCTGCTATGATAGAAGGTTTGCTATTAATGAAATGCTTGGTTTATGAGTTCAAGTGAAGTTTGTTAAGGGGAAAGTGATTGGAGAGGTTGAGATGAGTTATGAATAAAGTCAGATATTCGGGAGATAGAGGGGTATGGTTGTTTTGATAATACATATTTGTAAATGAATTACAGTTTAAAGTAAAAATGTACAGTCTAGTACTGTGAAATTTAACGACGAAAAAATTGGAACTACGGCAATTGACTTCTTACTGTAAGGTAAATGGTTGCTGGATCACATTATGTGAAATTTAGTTATGCTACAATGTTTCAATACAGATAATGACAGGGTGGAACTGGTTGGTTCTATTTAGATCCTGTGACTTGAAAGTTTTTGTTAAATAAATTAAAGCGGAGAATATGAGGTGAAATTGAGTTTAGGTTGGAATGAAAAATGGAAAAAAATTTTGGAAGACTCGGAGAAAACCTTTATAATTTATTTTATTGAATTTATTGAAACTGGTTCGGGAAAGGTAGAATAAGAGTCTGGTTTAAGTTATTGGCATGAGAGAGAGAGAATGGGGGAGCCCACACAGGTGAAGTATTTACTTAACTTATTTTTACTAGAAATATATTTTTACATTATGAGGTATACGTGGGGGTTGGTAAGAATGCGAATAATAAAAAAATTCGGAAGACTCTGAGAAAACCCCTATAGTTTATTTGATTGAATTAATTGACAGTAGGTATCCCGGACAAGGTGGATGCTGGAAACATAATTGCCGATGAGAAATATTGTTCATTCAGGCTGCTTTTTGCTCCTTTTCAGCCTCCTCCAGCTTGATTGAGCAATATGGTATTTTTGAGTTTTTTTTTTTTTTTTAGTTTTCCGGGAAAATGTTGAGGGAAAAATTGGAAATTTTGAGGGAAAAACGGGAAATTATAATGATTTTGAGGTAAAAAATGGAAATTTTTATGTAAAAACGGGAAAATGACATCATCCAAGATGGCGGCGGTGACATCGTCATCGAATCCTACAATCCTATCCCCCATCCCCTTGTGCCCGAACATACTAAAATATACTGCTCTTCTCTACTGAAGTTTCACTCTACTGCACAGTTAGAAATGCCCGCTCAGAAGAACACAAGCCAGATATGTGGCCTAATTGTCTCCGAACATTTCACTAGCAGCACATGACGAACACATTCCCATACAATTCCTTGTAATGTGAATGTTTTCCTTTTTTTACTCTATTATTTTTATAACAGTTACACGTGGGATATTATATTGAGGGAGCTGAGCCATAAGTAGGATAATATAATTTGCTCCCAGATTGGTGGTGGATAATTATCAAAGGAAATTAATTTCTATGGCAGCATAAGATGTAATATGTTGATACGAAATAGGGTAGTTGTGCGTTCAACCTCAGATTGTAACTGTTAATATGTTTACCCAGAATTGTTTGAAAATCTGTGCTGCGAGCAAAGTGTAAAATTAGTAAAATCGCTAATCTACTTATTCAGCTACCTTACAATTACTTTTTACAATAATTTATTAGGGAACAAAGTGATATAATTTATCTCTGCCCTATCTGTAAAACAAGTGACATCGGTTTGTTGAGAACACAATTTTAATAACACTGCTATTCGTAAGAAAAATAAAAAAACTCTATGCTCACAAGAAAAGCAATATAGTATTTTTCCTTATCGCACAAATATTGCTTACTAAATTTCTCCTTTATCACACTCTTCAACAAACTTACAAGTATACATTCTACACTGGTAAATCACACTAAAACAAAATGTGTGTCAGAAGACATAAATAAGAAATGTATAAATGTGTAGTTAAACAAAAATTTTCGTCACTGTGCACATATTTTTAAAATAAAAATTTACACATGATTTGATTTCACATTATTATTACTATAACAAATTAAGATACTAATACATTTAACATTTTTACACAATGTTTAGGCTTACATTTACTGGAACTAACATGTGTCTATCTT
The DNA here is from genome assembly GCA_003012365.1 of Medauroidea extradentata. Classification (NCBI taxonomy): domain Eukaryota; kingdom Metazoa; phylum Arthropoda; class Insecta; order Phasmatodea; family Phasmatidae; genus Medauroidea; species Medauroidea extradentata. The sequence goes on along the minus strand of PNEQ01114593.1, from coordinate 742 downwards.
TGAAAGTATTTTTTATTGCTGGTTAAGAACTAGTAACTCATAAGGTGTCGATTCATGTATTCTCAACACCTTTAAAAAGTCTTAGTAAGTAAATGCATAAATAGACTTAGAAATATGCAAAAACTCTTAATTTTTACTGTACTATTTAAGTAACGTTTATTAAACGTTTGTGAATATTTCAGTATGTGAGAAAGTGATATCAATACCTATAGCTTCTAACATAATTATAGTGATCTTAAATATCCTGCATGAGGGAATGTGATAATCATATGTCAGTCGATAGATAGAAATCCGGAAGAACTAGTTATTTTATAGTCTATTTAGATATTCTCCAACCATCACAATGTTTAACATTGGTCCTTCGGGCCGGATTTCTGTTTCATTATATATTTCGACACACTTACACATCATTGTACAGTAGTCACAGGCTATCGACATCTGTTTGCCTTCTCTGCTCTCTGGCAACTAACCCTCGAGTCCCTTCATAACCCTGACTTCCCTCCCCTAGCCAGATGCCGCATACCACACCCTAGCTAGAAGGGGAGGGTACACGCCATTTACCCGAAAACCGTTTTCCCGAAAGCGTCGGGTAAACGACTTTCGGGAGAGTGAATTTCGGGAATATGAATTTTAAGGAAAACTACTTTCGGTAAAACGACTATTTGGGAAAATAATTTTCGGTAAAACGACTTTCAGTGAAGTTGAAGGTGATGCTGAAAAATTCGGTGAAATGACTTTCGGT